>JACEIK010000067.1:18896-86591 GCA_018107945.1 Datura stramonium | reverse complement strand
TATGTGCGTATATATAATACATAGAAAAATTACGAAACATATATTTTAGCTTATTTTGCCAAATGAAATAGAAAAATTCACCTAAACTCACATCGAAAATATTTTCGACTTATAAATATTTATTTTACTCAATTTAAGATTAAAGAAGAAGCTTGAAAATTTATTTAAGATCGTGGAGGGCCAAAATTGGAGGTAAACACCACCCATCGAGCCACCCCTGCTCACCGGATGTCTGCCCAAACAACACCCTAATCTCATCTTTTACACCGCAATTCAACCCATCTTCCTCTGTTTCTCGCGGCTAAAACAACTATCAGTCGTATTCCATCAGAAAAATTGATATAGCTTCTCCATCGTTCCAAAACCACCGTCATCATTGACGTCTACATGTCCGTCCATTCTTTGTTTCCACTAAGTAACCCACCTAAAATTCCATAACCATTGAAGACAGAGTCTACAGCTTCTACCGATTCTCTTGCTCCTCTTCACCGGTATTCGTTTCAGCTACTATATTTATTTATGGAGATACATTTTAAATTGCAAAAGCTTTGGAAGTCTATTTCTAACTCTTCTCTTAAACTAATTTTTGGTGTTTTTTTTTACTGTGCATTTTTTTAAGCTTGAATTAACTTGAGCCTGCTACTGATTTTGTTCAATCTTTTATTTTGTGTGTTTATGTTGTTATTATCTAAAATTATTTGCTAAATGTTGAATTAATGCAAATTGGTTGAATGAGATGAATTGCATGTGATAATGGGATCTAAAAGAAATAAAGTTGTGGGTTGATTTTGAGGAATTAATTGGGTCACCATGTTTAGTTTTAGATCAAAATGAACTTGGGCTAATTTGGGTCATGAATTTGATCATTATTAATTAAATAAATTAGGCCGTGTGATTAGTGTGTAAAAAAATTTCAGGCTTGATAGAAAATTTCAGGCTTGATAGGCTAGTTTTTAGGTCGATTTAATTGCTTGTGTGCTTTTATTTATATTGGAATCTCTCAGAATTTTGATGATTGACAAAGTCAATGAAACAGCCATCCAAATTGTTTCAAGGAGTATAAAAATTTATCAGATAAAAATAAGCTGATACTACAGCTAAAGAAACGCTCCAATAAAGATAAATGCATTTATCAAAAATATTTATGTCACGCCATACAATCTCAAATCGGTGAAACAAACATGTGCTAAATTGAATTATTGGAGTTCTAATACAATACTAAAGAGGCAAAGAGTTTGGATCAAGCATGAGTCTTACTCAAGCAGGTAATCCTAAGTCAAGAAGAGCTTGATTTGACGACAATTGGAAGTGAAGAACAACTCTCTGAAGAGTTGAACATGTGTTGATTTGTGTATATATAAAAGTGTGAATTCTCAAAGCAACTCGTGCACTCACAAAGAGAGAAAAAGAAAATCTATAAAGAGTGAGATTTTGCAACATTTGAAGGTGAAGAAATTCAATCGATTTAACTCGGGTCCTGGGGCAGTGTTGATGCGCCAGTAGCTAAGAATCTCAGACTCGTGAGTGGTCATTGAGTTGTACTGTTGTATTTTAATGCGAGTTATAAACTCAATCGGTAGTTGTTTTGGTCTTCAAGCATTGTCACTAGGAATACATTGTTGCTATTGGGTAGGAGTGTAAGCAAATAGGAATTAGAGTTTATAATTTATTATATTGCAAAGTTGTAATCAACTATTTGAAGAGGCTCTTTTGAAGTTAGTGAAGTTGGAGAAAATTCCGTGGAGGTACAGTCATGGTTTTTACCTTGAGGTGTTTCTTCACGTAAAAATATTGTATTCTTTACTTACCGTTTACTGCATTGTTGAAACACGCGTCAGCGACTGCGTTTCAATCGTAGCAATAAGCTAACATAAATAAGCAAAATCGTGGTCGTGCAATTTTGACAATGGTATTAGAGCAAAGCCTAGAAGGTTAACACCTAAGATAGATCATGATGAATTCCCGCACCACCTATCGACATCAGAAGGGCAATAACCACTTGATCACCCTTTCACCTGATCACACTTCATTTAGGAAGACTCTGCATGGATAATTTTATCCAGCCGAAGACTATGAGTCATGTGGGATAGAATCACTACTCCGACCTATCATTCCTAAGAAAATAATGGATGGAGTCGAAGTTCTAAAAGTAAGGTCTAAATTTACCCAGACGCACTGTTGGCTCTCAAGAAAATGCCAAAGCTAAGAACATCCTTTGTTTCAGGGTCAACCTGGACGAGTACAACCGACTTCAAAATGCTCAACAAAGAAACATATATGGTATACTTTGATCAACGCTCATGAAGGAACAAGTCAGTCAGAAGTCCAGAGTTGCTATGCTATTCACCGAATATGAAACATTCAAAATGAAGGAAAGTGAATCTTTGCAAGAAATGATCACAAGACTTACATCACTAGTGAATGAATTATCCTCTCTGAGAAAAGGTGCTCACCACTGAAGAATAAGTTGACAAAATCTTAAGGGTCCTTCCTAAGTCTAAATGGGATGTCAAAGTTACCGTTATAAGTGGAAGCTAAAGATATCTCTACCATGACTCTCGATGAACTTTAGTAGGGAACTTGAAGACTTGGGCGGATGAACACGATGACCTTATGAAACGAAGATGGATTCAAAGAAAACTCACCGCTTTAAAATTTTCCGATAGTGATGAGTCCGGAGCATTGATGATGACTAAATAACATTTCTAGCAAAAAAATTTAAGAAGTTCCTCAAGAAAGAGAAGTATTATGACAAGAAAGGAACAAGTAGGAAAAAGGGGATTCCAATGAGAAGTCTCCAAAAGCTTACAAGCAAATGCTACAAAAACAAATTATATGATTAAAGATTGTCCACTATGTAAAATTGAGTGGAGAAAAAAAGAGGGTCAGTGCCGAGAGAGCCGAAAAGGAAAAGAAGAAGGAAAAAAAAAGGAAAATTATGCAATGATGACTCCAGATGTGGATCTGACATTAATGATTTTGATGCAAAAATTGGATGAAACCGCATTCATGGCTCTAGAGGACTCTAATCTTGATGAAAGGAAACAAGAATTTCGAGAAGAAATATCTCTGACTTGAATGAAAACGTGCATACTCTTCTAAAAACTATTCAGATGATGAATGTTTAACTGATAAAACTCCGGTGAAGTCACTGACAGTGGACTAACTTTTAATGCTCTTGTAGCTTAAAATTTGAGTTCATTGATCTTAAAAATGGAAAGGATATTATTGATAAAGAAAATAGTTCCTTAAAGGAACAAAGTTACCCAACTTGAGTCTAAATCAAGTCCTCAAAATGAAAGCTTGGACAAAGAATCCTCTTCAAAAGGATTGGATGAGTGAGAATCAAAAAGGTTGAGTCCGATCTTCGCTACTGTAAAGATGATTACTGCGGAAAAGAAAAGGTAAGAGAATTGATTTTGGAAGTGTCTCAAGTTAAAACTTGATCTTAAGAAAGCTAGTAGAAGGACCAAGTCATCTAGAGTTTTTAATAATCTATAGCAGTTCACAATGAAAGGGCTGGGATAAGTTTTCACAAAGAAATAAATGTGACTGAAGATATGTGTTGCTTGTGTGGTAAGTAGGAACATGTGTACTTTGTTGACAAAAGAAAATAAGCTAAAAATCAATTTACAGTGGACAGTGTCTAACAACCTGCCATACCGGGCAAGAAGAAATTTGATTCAACCTTTAATCATAAAAGACCCAAGCTTGTCGGGGTTTCTAAAATTAACCCCTAAGTTGTTTTTCAGTGAGAGTGAAAGGGTTAAACATTTTGCACATGGATAGCTTGTTTAAGACACATGACTGGAGACAAATAAAAATTCCTTTCACTTACTTCACTAAAAAGGGGGAATATATCCTTGCATGAAAAAAGGGTTGCAAGGTCAAAAGTTTGGATACAAATAAAATTGTTCTAAGCGTAAGCAGATACAAAAATGTACCGCGTATATCATGGAATTGCTTCTGGCACAAGTCTAATTCTCTTAGTGCAATGGACTTGGACATGCTAGTTTGAACATTGAATAAACTTGCTTCAAAGGACATGGTTATAGGTTTGCCTAAAATTAAATTCAAAATGACAAATTTTATAGTGCTGCTTAAGGAGAAACAAGTAAGAGTCTCATTCAAATCAAAGAATCAAGTGAACACAAATGGGTATCTTGATCTCGTCAAAGGCGAATTTTTATGTGGACCGATTAAGGATGAAAGTGTAGAGAAATCATGAACATGCTCAGAATGTTGCATCACATGTTTCAACTATTAAAACAAAGTGTGGACTCACCGACGTGGGGAATATTAAATACGAAAGCTATAGAGACTGGGATAATTCCCATCGTCACTGCCACTAAATGGACCTTGATGAAACAAGTTCATCCATAGAGTTGAAGAGCAGATTATATTTTCATGAGATTGATATCTGATTGTTTTGAAGATAGCCCCAAAGGGCTATAAGTTGTTTAGCGTCTCAAATTGACTTTCTTTTCAATGATGCCAAAAGGGGGAAGAATATAGGTTGTGCAATATTTATAACCCATAATGACCGACTTGTTTTAATCAAGTGTTTCATCTTTGTCTCTATTGCAGATATCATTGAGGGCACAGGTACAAGGAGTTTGACATCATCAAAAAGGAAAAATTTATTGGGATCTATGTAGTTTTAATGATTGACAAAGTCGATGAACAGTCACTAAGTTTGCTCTTAAGGAGTATAAAATTTACTCGTCTAAAAGTTGACATAGCAATAAAGAATGCTCTAATAAAGATAAGCTACATACTCAAAAGATGGTTAATACATGTCACACAATCTCAAAGGAAACAAACATGTGCTAAATTGAATTATTGGAGTTCTACTATAATACAAGAGGCAAAGAGCTTCTGACTCGAAAAAGTTAGTCTCCTTGAAGTAGAACTCTAAGTCAAGAAGTATTTGATTTGATGAGCGCTCAAATGAAGAACAACTCCGAAGAGTTGAACATGTACGTATTTGTAAGAGCTGGAGTTTGATTGCATCACGCGAGCCGAGAGATAGACTTGAAGAAGGACTCCTATTTGGAGTAGACTTCTAAGACGCGCAAAGGTAGTAGCTGCAAAGATGTTGAAGAGTTGTGTATATATAGAAGTGTGATTTCTCAAAGCAACTCGTGCACTCACAAAGAGAGAAAAACAAAAACTATAAAGAGTGAGATTTTTGCAATATTTGAAGTGTGAAGGGAATTCAATTGATTTGTCTTGGTCCTAGTAAAGTGATAGGCTAGAGTTAGCAATCTTGTACTAGGAGTTGGTCATTGAGTTGTAATTGTTGTATTTTTAATTCAATGAGTTATAAACTCAATTGAGAAGAGTTGGTCTTCAAGTATTGTCACTAGGAATACATTGTTGCTAGTTAGGAGATTGAACAGTTAGGAATTAGAGTTTATAATTTATTATATCAAGTAAAGTCAGAATCAACCTGCTTCAAGAGCATTTCTTTTGAAGTTGCTGAAGTTGGAGAAAAATTCTTCTTGGCGTGACAAGGGCCATGATTTTTTACCTTTGAGCTAGTGTTTTTCACGTAAAATATTGTGTTCTTTACTTACCGTTTATCGAGATTGCTGAAACACGTCAAGTGCACTGCTTCAACTGTAGGCAATAAGCCAACATAAATAAGTAAAATCGTGGTCGGCAAATTTTGACAACTTGCTTTCGAACTTAGTTTATTTATCTTAAACTACTGGGTTATTGATGCACTGGAGGCCAGAATTTAGTCTAAATCTCAAGTATATATAAAAAAAGGAAGAATAATTTGTTCAAAAAGGACGAGTTTGGATATTTAACCTAAAAGAAGTTAGTTTATTAATTTAAGTGATAATTAACGATGAGGTTGGAAAGGTTAATCTGCTACCGATAAGTCATTTTAAATAAATTCATCTATTATTTGAAGTCGAATTAATAGGAAGGATAGACTTTTAATATGCTAGATGATTGCATAGGCGGTGGAGAAGGAGACGACTCATAAAAGCCTCAAAAGACGTGATCAATAACTCATGGTAAGGATGAAAACGCCGCCACAAGACGCCACACTAATACTTTAAAATTAATTTCAAAAGTTCTAAAATGAACAAAAAGAAAACTTAACCAACAACTTTCAGCCTATAAACATAATGTATTTAAAAATTAAGTTAATCCGAATATAAGTCATAAAGCAACTATAGTTAGAACCATGAAACTCGAGGGATGCGTAACACCTTTTCCTCGGCCAATGTAATTTACCCGATCTTTTATTTTGCACCAAAAATAAGAGTCATTTCCTTTTAATTAGGATTCAAATGGTGACTTTGGGAAATTGAAACTCAATTTCTAGTGGCGACTCTGAATAAATAAAATTTATCCTTTCTTAATACGTTACTTCAATTGAAAAAAACCCTTTTAAATAATAAAATTTGCCTCCATCACTTCGAAGGTTAGGTCGCTAAAAAGGGGGTGTGACAATCCTTCAAAAGATAGAGAAAATTAAATAAAATAACATTTTCAAATTAATACGGTGAATTGTTATTTTAAAATATAACCTATAATTTTATTTACTTCACCATCCATAATCTCTATATTTTTATTTTACTACATAGAATTACACTAGTTATATAAAATAAAAAGATGAAGTTATGCTATTTTGGTCTTTTAGGAATTTTATCCTCATAAAATAATTTAAAAGGTATTGATATGCAAATACAATTTTTAGATATAATGTTATATGTTTTATAACTTAAATTTTTATTTAGCAAATTAAACCTAAAATAAATGGTATTTAGTAGTCATCTTCTTAAATCTTTTCACCTATTCGCCACTCTCCTCCTTTTTTCGCCTCGCTCAATCTTATCTTCTTAATTCTCTCCTTCATTTCATACTCTTTTTTTCATTTCATCTAAATTTCTCTTAAGTAATTAATTTATCAAAATATATCTCATATTTCTTGATACAATTTCGTGATTGAATATGATAATAAATCAATTTTAGTTCAAATATATGATATACATAATGATATACATTATATATACACTTGCATATTATATCTCAAATTCTTATATACTTAACATATGCATATTATTTCATCAATATAGACCAGCATGTATACTAATAAGATAAAAATTTTAAAATAGTTGTACTTTGAACCCTGATTACCAATCATAGCAATAGTTCCACTAATTACCAAATGTAATAATAGTTTGTTTAAAAATAACTTGCGATGTAGCTAGACGTAATATTTTGTATATATATCAATTCACTTTGGCAATTCCGAGTGAACATATTAAGCAAAGAGAATTGATATACTAATACGTAATATTCACTACCAATCCAAGCTAACAAATACATAGCAAACAACTAAAACTCAAACTCACGCACATATTAGAATTTTTAAACTCGTTATTTTAAATAAATACACGACATATATTTTCTCCTTCATGTAAATTTCCCTACTAATAATATGTATACATCTCACGTAATTTATAAGGCAGACCAATATGTATGTTAATAATAATGTATATGTTAAAGGTCGTTTCACTTGTCACCACTTATCATATAGTACGAGATGGAAGTGCAACGGAGCCTGATCAACACACACATTTATTGAACCTCAAGATGAGCTTTTAATCTTATAAGACGCCAAATTTTTCAAGGATTTATATATATATATAGTCAAATCTCTCACAAAGGGCGTGATTTGTCCTGGAAAATTCCGGCGACCGTCAGAAATGGCGCTGCTGTTATATATGTATACCGACAATTTTGATCTTATTTTAACCGTTATAAATAAAAGTACGCAAATAACTAGTTTAATAATTTTTCATATCAAGGAAAAATGTATTTGTTAATCATATTTGGTACTTGTTAATTATTTTAACCACAAAAAAAAATAAAAAGAAGTAGTAAAAAAATCAAAGTCTTTCCTCATGAAAGTTACTAGATAATATTTTCTCATAAATTTTTGTTTTGGATATTCGTACTTGAAATTATTATGTGCATGACATTAATTAGTGATGATTATCATAAATATTTAATATTTATTTACACATAATATATTTCTTGTAGAATATTATTAAAATAACATTTGAGAACTGGCCATTATAAAGAGGTAATTTTTACAAAAGAGGTATCGCTATAATGAATGTCACTCACATGGTAAGTAGAATGTTATTATAAAGAAGTAAAAATACAAGTATGAAAAATCATCCGTGAGAAACTTAACTATAGTGAAATGTTGTTATAACGAATTACTGTTATGGTAGTTTTTGACTCTCTCTCTCTCTCTTTAATATATATACATATATACACATATGTTAAAAGGAGCTTAGAAGTGATGTCAAGGCCTGATGGTTTCAGACTTAAGACCATTAAGTGCATTTATTTTCATTAAGATTTGAGCACTTATTTTATCCTATAGGTCTTAATCATTAAGATTTGGAACAGAGTCTTAATATCATTAAGAGGTATGTTTGTGTGATATTTTTTACCACCACTATGTCCAAACCATCACCATCACCACTAATCAGCACCTATGTCATCACAACCACCATCACCGTTAACGTCAGCCAACCACCAACCACCACTCACCAACTCCCCGCCACCATTGCCAACCACCACCGCCGCGCCCATTACCATACATACCACCCTTCTATCATTATAGTTACATTCACTATCACCACCACCACCATCGTCGTCGCTCTACCACACCTATACCAAGCACCGCTGCCACCACTATAACTCACTCCCATCACAATTAGCACCGCCACCAACTATACCATCACACATTCTTCTGGGCTTACCACCATCAACACCGTCAACTACTAACGTCAACTAAGTTCATCATTACAACCATCACTACCAACCGCCACCATCACGCCAACCACTATAACACCAATCATCTCCATCATCATAACTATCGCCACCACCATCAAGCAAACACTACAACACCAACCACCTCCATCATCACAACTATCACCACCACCTTTACTAGCCACTAACACCAATTATTACCATCACCATCACTCGTAAGCATAAATATTTTATTTTTATCTAATAATAAATTGATTTATTAAATTTATATTTTTATGATATTTAATTATTTTTATTTGAATTGTATTTAATTTGTTTACAATAAATAAAGTATACACATTCAAATGTTGAAAATAATATCTAGCCTTAATCATTTAGTGTTCGTGATCTAGAGACAACATCCAATCATTCCGTATGTGCATTCGCATTCGCACGCCTTAATCTTAATGAAAATAAATGAGGCCTAAGGCCTCCACACTTACTTTTTCTTATTTTTTTTGAGTATTTTTTTTATTTTAAAATTATTTTTTAACTCATTTATTTAATTAATGTCATTTAATGTTATCACATACATCAATTAGTCACTATTCCCATTTATCTTTTAAGCATTTTGTTCATTTTAAAATGATTAAAAGATTTATTTATTTTTTAAAAACTTTTTTTTCATTAATTATTTTTCGTTAAAAATGCAAAAATCGTATCACACCAAAAAAAAGTTAAAGAGCTATTACTTTTAAATTAACATAACCGTTTTTGTCCAAAAGAATTCAATGGCTACAATTGTTATTAGTATTGAATTAGCTATTATTTCTTGCCAAAGAGAACTCAATGGTCACATTTTAAATGTATATATGAACGTCTTTGTTAGTCATTCTCTATTATTGGGAAAAGTGAATTTTGTTTGAGAAAATATTATCTTTTCATATTTCTTTCAATTGAGTTTTAGCATTATGAATAACTTTATTATGTTATTTACTTTTTAATTATTTAGATTGTAGTGATATTATTTTATTTATATAATATGAAGTTAAGATGTAGGTTGAAATTTGATCTACAAATTATATATAGGCAAAATGTTACACCTTCACAAAGGACGTATTGGATTTTCGAAGATCAAGAAGCTTTTCTTCGCAGATATTTTTGGTATTTTAGAATTACCTGTTCTTCTTTATTATTATTATTATTATTATTATTATTATTATTATTATTACTATTATATATATTACTATTATTATTATTATTATTATTGTCGCGCCCCATTTTCCTCATGAGAAGGCTGGATTCGACATTGACATCTCTTAAGGGTTGAAAATTGAGAGTCGCCACTCAGATCTAATTTAAGGTGCGTTAGGGCACCATTCTAAGCTAAATTATTACCTAGTAAACCGTAGTCGGTAAGGACTTTAATTACTCCCGAAAGGAAGGTGTTAGGCACCTTTCGAGGTCCACAAAGGTGGGTCCCGACCGTACTCATTAAATGAGGAATTTTAACTAAGCGATCAAATAAAATTAATGAATTATTAAGCCTAAAAACCGCTAAGTGATTAAACGAAAGGTCAAATATTTAATTTTAAAAACTAAAGCATTTATAATTTAAACAAACCTTCATAAAAGAAAGGATAAATCATTTGCTAATCAACGCAAACTAAGTGATGACATTTAAGCAAATAAAAGTGACTTTAAACAAAATAAACGACCAACTTAGATTATTATGCTAAAGAATATAAAACTTAAATGATAAAGTAATTAAGTTGCAAACTTATTATTACCTATTATTTTAAAGATACTTTACTGATTAATCAACTAGATTTTAGACTAGCGAAAAAGAACACGTTAAACTATATCAAAATATAAATAAAATCCCGAGCTCGTAATAGCTAAAATTACATAATCCTAACTTCCAAAAGAGAAAAGAAAAGAAAGTTAGAAATAAATTTATAACAATCTAAATGCATTTAAAAGAAATATTTTTTTTTTGAAAGTTTAAAATGTTTGTTGCTTTATAGGAATGATAACACGATATGGTGAATCGTGGGAAACTTCAACCCCAAAGAACGATTTAATTGGGAAATCGCCTTCTTGCTATAATAAAATGTAAATATTTGATATTATACACTTACAAAAAGACTTAAAATTTAAAATATAAACATATAATAATATTTATGCAAATACACATAATAATTTTTAAAACCTTCGGTTGATATGATTTTCGAAAAAAGGATCTTTGTTCAAATTTTAGAATTAGACCTCATAATTCCTTTTGCTTTCCCATTAACTATAGGTTAAGAGATAGCATTTTTATTAAAAAATAATTTTCAATCAAAATATAACAAAATGATTTTTTGCGAAAAGACAATTTAAACAAAAGATTAAAAGAAGGAAAATCTAAGCACGCAACCAAATAAACCCCGCCCTCTTAAAATGTCCCCTTTTCACTATTATAAGTGTTTATTACATTAGTTACAAGCCGATAAAATAAATAAATAAATAAATACATCATGTGAAAGAAAACAAATTAAACTAATTTTTTACGGTCTCTTCTTATCTCCACGACTCTCTGACGAATTCCGAGATAAAGTGATACCCGCTTAAAGATTAAGACAGACGATATGCATGCAGTTGGTATAAAAGAATAGTCCCAACAAACAAAGGGTATGGCAACATAATAAACTCCATGCATGAATATATATATATATATATTTTTTTTAAAATCTCACCAGATAAACCAAATAAAATTGCATGTTTAAACATAGATCATGAACAATCCAAGTAATAGACAAAATATGCATAGTAAAAATAACTTACTAGTGAGGCGTATTTAGAAGAAGAAGTAGTCTACTTGAATATTAAAGAGGAAAGAGAAATTAAAAGTGTTCAAATGTTAGAGAAAGAACAGTTGTATATATTTATTTATTTTTATTTTTTTTTTAAAATAAGGGAGGTCTCTCTTATCTTGTTAGAGAAATGATATAGTGTTAAAGCAGAACAATAAGGAAAAATTGTATATCGTAAAGGTCCGCCTCCTCCCCTTTTTCACCGTCTTAAAAGGTCTTATTTATATATCTTCAAAAAGAGGAGCTCATGAATAGAGAATTTATTATTATTATTATTTTTTGAATAAATGTAATCAATAAAAAAAATAGAGAAGATTAGTCCGGAAATCAATCAAAGGAATAGAATCAGATCAATCCTTCACAAAATTAGTCCTAATTTACCATAATTAGACATATACTAAATTAATTAAGGAAAGGAAAGAATCACCATGAGACTTTCCTTCAATGAAATTCCAAACCCCAATTATATATTCTAGTTACTACAGATTTTCCTTTAAAGTAGGAAATCCAATCAATTTCAAAGATACAATAATTGAACTTTACCAAATATATATAGACTAAGCGTAAGAGCTTACCATAACAATCAGGACAAACTTAATGAATACACAGCCGACTTTCCAATACATAAGGTAAGGATGCGTAACATCTAAAGGTTATTCAGAAGGGAAAATCATACAAGGCTATCAAGGTATCCCAAGTATCAAAGTCATATCATGTATTAATTCAAAATTGGGAAGAGACAGGAGGTCATAATTATTGGAAAGAAAATCAATCTTTTAATGAAATAGAAAAGGGCGTAATCAC
This sequence comes from Datura stramonium, assembly GCA_018107945.1. Classification (NCBI taxonomy): domain Eukaryota; kingdom Viridiplantae; phylum Streptophyta; class Magnoliopsida; order Solanales; family Solanaceae; genus Datura; species Datura stramonium. Next base: position 74,142 of record JACEIK010000067.1, on the reverse strand, counting down.
GTTTTAGAATATGCAATTGCAAGTGTAGAAACACAGATTTAGACCTACATTGATCAAGAGCAAGCAAACACTTTCTTGGAAACATGTAAGCATACTTAATTTAAGATACAATTATGGCGAAGGCATATAAGAAATTGAATACATGATGATAGAGAGAAATCGGCAATTCATTTTAAGGAGTCTTGCATAATAACCGTCATAAAGAAATCACAATTCAAGATAAAGAAAAATAATAACATATTATTAAAGACACCAAATCAATGGCCAAAATTCGTATTTGGTTTCACTAAGACGGCTATAATGTTGCTAAATGGGAGAGATAAAGGACTTAAAAGGAACTAGGGCGCCAAGGATGTTGCTAGCGGCGTGGTTCGGAGGTTGTTGGCAGTGACTTATCACCGGGAAAAATGGGGAGAAGGGAGAGAGGGAGGTCGGCGACGCCTGCTTCGCTTAAATTATGGAGGTTTGTGCGTGGTTTCCTACCCACATGGTGAGGAAATAGGGAAGACGAAGGGCTAAAGGTGGTGGCTATTCCGAGGACTCGGGTGGTCCGATGGGGCGCACTGGTCAGGGAAGAGGAGATGGAGAGATGGAGAGAGGGAGGTCGACTTGCTGTGAGCTTGCCATGGAGGTCTCGCCCTAGAGCGGTGGCTTCGGCTGGCTCCGACAATGAGAGGGAGAGAAGAAGAAGGTGGTTGCATGTGCCTTGTCGCCCATGGAGGAGAGTGAGGGGAGGGTAGGTGGTGCGGCGATGGCCTTTTTTTGTTTTCCTTCTCCGGCCGTAAAAGTGAGAAGAGAAGAGGGGTTTATGTGCAGTTAGCCAAGAGAAATGAAAGGAGAGTGGAACAGCGGCCACAAGCCATGGCACAAGGCTCCGGCGAAAAGAGGGAGAGGGAGTAAAGAGGAGCGGCGGCAGTTTAGGGAGAGATAGGGAAGCTAAATGAGAAGAAGATTAGGTTTGTGGGGTGAGGAATTAAAGGAAATTAATTAGGGTTTAATTGTAGCCGTAGGATTAGATAATGGTTTAAACGACTAGGATTAAAAGTTCTAAAGATCTACCTGCCGCGGGGTCGGTTTGGATAGTAAATGGGTTATCCGGATTGGGTATACGGGTTGGTTTAAATTGAAATTGAATTGGCTAGAATTGAATTTAAATAATAGCCAAAATTGATCAAAAGTGGCTAAAATTGATATACGAAAGTGGCCGTATTTGAAATAAATTAATGAATTGGGTAGCCAAAGGGCTAAGATTTAAATAAATTGGAGGAAATGAATTTAGCTGCTATTTAATTACAAATATACTACACTTTGTAAAATAATTTACTAAATAGATAATAAAATGGTTTAAATTATAGAAAATCATATAAATACTTATTATTAATAAATAAAATCATAAATCTTAGTATACTTTGTAAATATCGATAATTAAATTATTACATTTATAAATATTTTAATGACTAGAAAATAAAATTAAGTTATTAAATATTTAAAACTATATTATTAACATAAATAATTTATAAATTTGAGTGATAATATTAATCAAATAAATTTATAAAATTTAGTAAATTATGTAAACAGTTTACAATAAATATATATGTTTCAAAAATAAGAGGCATATTAAAAACGAAATACATCATATATGACATAATTATTTGATATCAAAACTTACAATTAATATGAGTTATATATATATGTAATTTGAAATACCTCACAAAATTCATGATAATAAATTATTTTATAAATGTAAAAGTAAGTTGAATATTTAAATAAAATAAATAAATATATACATATATAAGCAGCAGATTAAGGCGCAGGGAGGTCAAACTTGGGTGTCAATACGCTTCCCTTCTTGCTCGGGAATGAAGGATGAATTGTCGCCAAAGAACGTTGACCTAGTGGCCAATTTTGTCCTACCGGGCTAAAAAATTTTGGTACGGCCGGATGAAACAAGATGGGGTTGTGAAGATGTCAGTGGCGTAGACTTTATCAAGTCGCAAGTATATCTTAGTCTCACGAGAATCGTGTCACGTAGAATTCTGGATTTAGGGACGAACGAGATCCCTAAAAATTGACAACACGAGGCTTGATAAGCGACGGGGGTAGCACGACTTGACATAATTTTTTAGAACAAATCGTGGCTCGCATAATTTTGAGAGGGTAGTGCTTACCCGCATCTACTTGAAAACTATAGAACTATGCTTAGTCCTTAAAAGCTTCGGGGTAAAGCTTGACCCCATCTAAAATCACAAGAATGAGAGTAGCACGATGATAGTAGGTTAAAAGTAGCACAAGGATAACAAAGAACATGAGAACTTGAAAATGGCATGATAGTAACTCGATTAAATGGTATGAGAAGAACGTAATGGTAGCCCGCAAGCTTAAAAAAACGTATAAAATGATTAGTCAAGAAGCTTGAAGTAACTTACGATTAGCTCAAACAACTTGAAAGGAAAGCGCTTTAATAAGACTTCAAAATTTAGAAGACAAGTGGTTAGCTTGAAAATAAAATTTAGGTAGTGCTTAACCCTATGTGATAATGCTTAGCCCTTGAAAATAAAATTTAGGGTAATAACCCTAGGACAATGCTTAGCCCTTGAAAATAAAAATTTAGGGTAAAAAGTTTAACCCTAGACAATGCTTAGCCCTTAAAAAATAAAATTTAGGGTAGTGCTTAACCCTAGGATAATGCTTAGCCCTTGAAAAATAAATATTTAGGTAGTGCTTAACCCTAGTAGGACAAAAGCTAGCCCTTAAATAAATATTTAGGTAGTGCTTAACCCAAGGACAATGCTTAGCCCTTGAAAAATACAATTTAGGGTAACGCTAACCCTAGGACAACGCTAGCCCTTGAAAATAAAAATTTAGGGTAATGCTTAACCCTAGGATAATGCTTAGCCCTTGAAAATAAAATTTAGGGTAGTGCTTAACCCTAGGACAATGCTTAGCCCTTGAAAATAAAATTTAGGGTAGTGTTTAACCCCTAGGACAATGCTTAACCCTGGAAAATAAAATCTAGGGTAATGCTTAACCCTAGGACAATGTTATCTTTAGTAATCAACATATTAATACTTAGTTTCAAATAAAAGCTGCTCGGCTTTTGAGCAACTTACTAAGAGGGTAGCGCTTAACCCCGTTAGTAGACAAACATCAAGAGTTTAATGTTGCGCTTGGATAATAAATCCAGATGATGTATAGCATGATTTCAAGAATTTGGTACCTGTATCCCGTGCTCAAAGAAAAAAATAAGATTAAAATGGGAAAGGCCGATTTATGCCTTTATTTGTCCGTTGTCGTCCCGATCTCATGCGCTGATGGTCGATTAGCGGTAACGTCCTTTTGGGAATTAGCTCCTTGGCTTGGATCGAAGCCTTTTCGATGAAATTTTGAGATCCTTCAAATGCTCCAATTACGTAGAAACGCCCATCTATTGAATTTTTGAGGTCCTCTCAAAAATTCCCGCCCCGCTTGGTAAGGAAAAGGAAAGGAGATTTTTTTAAGATTTTAGACCGAAACCCGTAAGGGCGCCTACGTATCCCTTAAATGAATCACCAACGAGTCGAATTTTGTGGGACTCCGATGAAATCCCTAAAGAAATTAATGTAACACTCGCTTGAAAATGAAAGTAGACGAAAGATAAGAATAGAGATGATGAGGATCGAAATTTTATATCATTTTGGAATGATATCGGAATGAGTGGCCGAGGACTCCAAGGTCAGAGCTGCAAAAGAGAATACTATTTTTCTTTTGACGACTGTTGCCTTTGTACCTGCATACTTTAACACTATTAGATAAAAATGGTTAATATGTATATGATACGAAATAATATAAAAGCAACCTTAGAGGAAATAGCGATGAGGGAAGAATATATAATTCTCTGAGGAACCTCGAAAATCTCGCCCGTTCGATTTTTCCAAAGCTTAATACCGAAAACTCGTGACGAGCTTGTGAGTGCATCAAATACACATATAAAACTATTTAGTGTTGATGTATCCCGCTTTAGGGTGGATAAACCCGATCATCTCAATTTCGTGAGCCGATGCCTGGCAAGTAAAGGGCTCTAAAAAATTAAATGCAAATGGCTCAATGTAATTATAAGACACAAAATACAATATCGAGCTCGATTGTCCATTTAGGGAGGACGAACACAAAACAAGTGTCCACTTATACGCGATCAACGCAATTGTCCTATTTAAGGCTTTATTAACCTAATTGTCCCTTTAGGGCTAATAACCCTATTGTCCATTTCTAGGGCGGACGAACCCAAGAATATCCTATTTTAGGGTGGAATAACCCAATTGTCCTATTATTGGGTGGACTAACCCGCAGTGTCCATTTTGTAGGGCGGACGAACCCAAGAATATCCTATTTTAGGGTGACGAACCCAAGAATATCCTATTTTAGGTGAAATAACCCATTTGTCCTATTATGTAAGGACTAACCCAATTACGTAGAGTAATTTAAAGGGCTCGATCATAGTAGCTCAACTTACAGTAGCATAATAGGTAGCATGATAATATCTTGAAATAATAAAATAGTGGCCTTTGAGGGCATAAGTAATACTTCAAAAAGTAGCATAACAATAGTAGCACAATCGCAGTTTGAAGCAAGATAATAACAATCGTAGCTTGCCGCGACACAACAGTAGCTTGAAGGAAGATGATAATAGTAATATAATAGTGTCTCCGAGTAGCATAGTGGCAGTTTGAAGTAATACAATAATAATAACGTAGTGGCTCATAAGCAACACAATAATAGCTTGAAGTAGCATGATAATAATACCGACATACTGTAGCTTGATAGAGCAATATATAGCCTCGGAGATTGTGAATTGGTGGCTCGAGAGTAGCATATTTAGTGACGCAATAATAGCTTGAATAGCATCGTAAAGGGCTCGCTAATAACACGACAATGACATGGCATAATAACTTGAAAATTAGGTTGAAAGTTGCATAATACAAAGCTCAATTTAGAGTTGCTTGATAACCACTTAACAATGGCAACTTGACCCGTGGGCGCAAGATTCTCAATCCAAAGGCACATTAATATCTTGATAATAGTGATATTGGGGTCCCAATAAAGTTTGAGTGTAGAGGCGTAATAATAACTTGAAAGTAGCACAATAGATGTCAAATAACAAATAGTCCAATTTTGTCCGAGAGAGAAAGGACTAGTTCCTTCTTGACCACGGTGACTGCCTTCTTTGATCGTGTACCTATACTCAAAGAAAATTGTGAGTTTTAAAGGCAACGTGAATGCGTACCTCCGTATATCCTTTGCTCCTTGTCATTATTTTGATTCTCTAGATTTTTGCATTTGGTGAAATTTTTGAGAATTCTCAAAAAATTTCGCCCGCTTAGAATGCAAAGTGCTTTCGCCGAACTCCTGGTTGCTTGCTTGTGGATTCTTGGGATTCCCTAGTAAATTTTGCCCTAAGTTTGACTTAAGGGCTTTATTCCCGCTTCCACTCAAACAAAATTGTCAGCTCAAAAGGAATGGTTGTTATACATCAAAATCTCGCTTTGAATCTACATTTGGCTCGAATGAAATTGTCAAAGATTTCATATATGGATGTGAGGAGGATATTTGATTGTGATATGAGGAGAAAGAAATTTTATTTGATTGAGACCGAACTCAAAATGGCCGCCACGTATCCAAAATGAATCGTGTCGACGTAGTTCGGAATACAAGAATGGGCAGACCTAATGCTTCCGATATAAATGAGATTTAGGTATGATCTCTTTAGGAGCGTAAGACATGTTGAATGTAACTGTAGGAGGTAACAATTAAACATGTCATGTCTTTGTGGCGTAGCTTGATTTGGAGAACCGCATAAATGCAGAGAATGCTGTATATGATTTTGAGAAAACGAATAGGATTGACTAGGAAATTGTTTGAGGATATGAGTTTGATAAGATATTGGAGGAAGACATATGGAAGTGATGTGAGGCCGAGTAGAAGTATTAATTTTCAGCCGGTTGTTCTAACAAAGTTTATAGGGGTACCGATTGCATTGATCGATACGAGCCGAGATAATTCGCCTTGGAACTTTGGTGAATTGACAACGATAAAGGTATGGCACATTTGCTGCGTAAAATCAATTTTTAGAAAGGAGATTAATCAAGATAAACAATAAACAACAACAACAAAAATAATAATACAGTGGATATGTTTAAAGTATAATTTAAAAAAATTAAAAAAATTAAAAAAATTAAAAAAATTAATATTGAAAATAAAAATTAAAAACCGACATAATACGTCTTCCTAATTTGGGTGCCTCTTTGTGCCGTAGGTAGGCCTAACGAGTTTAAGAGAACTTGTTATTAAGTATCGTCATTTTGCTTCCAAAATAAACCCAAAATAAACTTTATTATTATAAAAATTACAACAATTACAAGAAACAAAACATTAAATCTTAAAAACATCTTCATTGACGTCCAACCTCTTCGGATCTTCTAGTCGTATTCCCAAATTCAAACCATACCGACTTTGGTTAAGAAGTCGGAGACTCACTGTGCCCGCAACAAAAGAAAGGTTAGACTATCCTACCCACCCGGGAGCAAAATGACGTTACTTTAAACAAAATTTCTCTTAAAATACACATAATTCATGGATCGTTTTTTCTGGATTAAAATAATCCTTAAGACTTAGGGCAAGCTCCTATTTAATCTTGACGTACCATGGACGCGGCGATTTTTCTAAGTTTGACATGAAGTGCAAGCCTTACTAAAGGAGTACACGGTCACAGTCTAGGAGTAAGAGTGGGCTTGACACCTGCTCCCCTGCTGACAACTCGAGAGTGAGGAAGTTTATGACCGTCGACGCACGCCGATCGACCAAATCATAAGACAATCCCCGAGGGTGTTTAAAATAGTGAACGGCCGTGAAACCACGCAACCGTTATTGTGTGTGATAGTGTGAAATTCCAAGTGGGGAGTATGAACGAATATGCCAAATAAATAAAATTTACAAATATTTTATGAAATATTAATTCATATTAAAAGGAAATAAATAATAACAAAAACAAAGAAAGAAAACGGTTAGTAACTTCATGACAAAATAATACAAATAAGCAAATAACACCGATAGAAATAAATAGAAGTAAAATATAAACCCAACAATTAACAAATATAAAGAAAAACCCCATTTAATGAATAATGCAGTGGTCAAAGCCTAAATGTCCCCAAGCAGAAACGCTTGCGTTCGTCGCGCCCCATTTTTCCCCTCACGGAGTAGCGGATTCGACATTGACATCTCTTAAGGGCTGAAAATGAGGTCGCCACCTAACGAATTTAAGGTGCGTTAGTGGCACCATTCTGTTTAAATTTATTACTCCAGGTAACCGTAGCCTGCAAGGACTTTAATTACCTCGAAAGGAAGGTGTTAGGCACCTTTCGAGGTCCACAAAGGTGGGTCCCGCCGTACTATTAAATGGGGAATTTTAACTAAGCGATCAAATAAAATTAATGAATTATTAAGCCTAAAAACCGCTAAGTGATTAAACGAAAGGTCAAATATTTAATTTTAAAAACTAAAGCATTTATAATTTAAACAAACCTTCATAAAAGAAAGGATAAATCATTTGCTAATCAACTTGAAACTAAGTGATGACATTTAAGCAAATAAAAGTGACTTTAAACAAAAATAAACGACCAACTTAGATTATTATACAAAGAATATAAAACTTAAATGATAAAGTAATTGGGCTAAAACCTATTATTACCTATTATTTAAAGATACTTTACTGATTAACTTAACCAGATTTTAGACTAGCGAAAAGAACACGTTAAACTATATAAAAATATAACAAACCCGAGCTCATAATAGCTAAAATTACATAATCCTAACTTCCAAAAGAGAAAAGAAAAGAAAGTTAGAAATAAATTTATAACAATCTAAATGCATTTAAAAGAAATATTTTTTTTTTGAAAGTTTAAAATGTTTGTTGCTTTATAGGAATGATAACACGATATGGTGAATCGTGAAACTTCAACCTCAAGAACGATTTAATTGGAGGCCTAATTAATAAAAAAAAATAAATATAATAATAAAATGTAAATATTTGATATTATACACTTACAAAAAGACTTAAAATTTAAAATATAAACATATAATAATATTTATGCAAATACACATAATAATTTTTAAACCTTCTCGTTGATATGATTTTCGAAAAAAGGATCTTTGTTTTAAAATGTTAGAATTAGACTCATAATTCCCTTTGCTTTCCCATTAACTATAGGTTAAGAGATATTTTTATTAAAAATAATTTTCAATCAAAATATAACAAAATGATTTTTGCAAAAGACAATTTAAACAAAAGATTAAAAGAAGGAAAATCTAAGCACGCAACCAAATAAACCCCGCCCCCTTAAAATGTCCCCTTTTCACTATTATGGGTGTTTATTACATTAGTTACAAGTCGATAAAAATAAATAAATAAATAAATACATCATGTGAAAGAAAAACAAATTAAACTAATTTTACGGTCTTCTCTTATCTCCACGACTCTCTGACGAATTCCGAGATAAAGTGATACCTGCTTAAAGATTAAGACAGACGATATGCATGCAAAGGTACAAAAGAATAGCGTCCCAACAAACAGTGGTATGGCAACATAATAAACCTTGCCGTATGAATATATATATATATTTTTTTAAAATCTAACAACATGATAAACCAAATAAAATTGCATGTTTAAACATAGATCATGAACAATCCAAGTAATAGACAAAATATGCATAGTTAAAATAACTTACTAGTGAGGGCAAGATTTAGGAAGAAGAAGTAGTCTACTTGAATATTAAAGAGGAAAAGAAAATTAAAAGTGTTCAAATGTTAGAGAAAGAATGAAACTTGTATATATTTATTTATTTTTATTTTTTTTTTAAAATAAGGGAGGTCTCTCTTGTCTTGCTAGAGAAATGATAGTGTTAAAGAGAACAGAAGGAAAATTGTATATCGAAAGGTCCGTCTCCTCCCCTTTTCACTCGTCTTAAAAGGTCTATTTATATATCTTCAAAAAGAGGAGCTCATGAATAGAGAATTTATTATTATTATTATTTTTTGAATAACAGAATCAATAAAAAAAATAGAGAAGATTAGTCCGAAATCAATCAAAGGAATAGAATCGTATCAATCCTTCACAAAATTAGTCCTAATTTACCATAATTAGACATATACTAAATTAATTAAGGAAAGGAAAGAATCATCCAAGGAGACTTTCCTTTAATGAAATTCCAAACCCCAATTATATATTCTAGTTACTACAGATTTTCCTTTAAAGTAGGAAATCCAATCAATTTCAGCATACAATAATTGAACTTTACCAAATATATATAGACTAAGCGTAAGAGCTACCATAACAATCAGACAAACTTAATGAATACACAAATTCGACTTTCCAATACATAAGGTAAGGATGCGTAATATCTAAAGGTTATTCAAAGAAGGAAAAAACTATACAAGGCTATCAAGGTATCCCAAGTATCAAAGTCATATCATGTATTAATTCAAAATTGGGAAGAGATGAGGTCATAATTATTGGAAAGAAAATCAATCTTCTAATGAAATAGAAAAGGCGTTAACTACGTTTTAGAATATGCAATTGCAAGTGTAGAAACACAGATTTAGACCTACATTGATCAAGAGCAAGCAAACACTTTCTTGGAAACATGTAAGCATACTTAATTTAAGATACAATTATGGCGAAGACATGACATATAAGAAATTGAATACATGATGATAGAGAGAAATCGGCAATTCATTTTATGGGAGTCTTGCATAATAACCGGCTATAAAGAAATCACAATTCAAGATAAAGAAAAATAATAACATATTATTAAAGACACCAAATCAATGGCCAGGTTCGTATTTGGTTTCACTAAGACGGCGATAATGTTGCTAAATGGGAGAGATAAAGGACCTAAGGGAACTAGGTGCGGCTACGGTTGGGTTGGGGCGGCTGGTTCGGGAGGGTTGTTGGCAGTACCTGTCACCGGAAAAATGGGGAGAAGGGAGAGAGGGAGGTCGGCAGACATCGGTTTCGCCTGAAATTATGGAGGTTTGTGCGGTGGTTTCCTACTGGGCGATGGTGAGAGGAAATAGGGAAACATCTAAGGGCTGGGTGCGGTGGTGGCTATTCGAGGACTGTGGTCCGATGGGGGCGACTACGTGAAGAGGGAGATGGAGGAGATGGAGAGAGGGAGGCCGGGACTTACCGGAGTTTATGGAGGTTCGCCTAGAAGTGGTGGCCTTACTGGTTCACAATGAGAGGGAGAGAAGAAGGCGGGTTGCATGTGGCCTGTCACGCGAGGAGAGTGAGGGGAGGGTAGGTGGTGCGGCGATGGCCTTTTGTTGTTTTCCTCTCGGCCAGAAAGTGAGAAGAGAAGAGGCTCTACAAAGTGCTTAGTCAAGAGAAAGGAAAGGGAGAGGGTCGCGGGCCGTCGTTTGGCGGGGCGCTGTCGCTCCTAGCGAAAAGAGGGGGAAAGAGGGAGGAAGACAGAGCGGCGGCAGTTTAGGAGGGAGATAGGGAAGGAATGAGAAGAAGATTAGGTTTAGGGGGTGTGAGGGGAATTAAAGGAAATTAATTAGTATTTAACAGAGCCGTTGGATTAGATATGATGAACGGCTAGGATTAAAAGTTCTAAAGACGGGTCGGGTCATGGGTCGGTTTGGATAGTAAATGGGTTATCCGGATTGGGTATACGGGTTGGTTTAAATTGAAATTGAATTGGCTAGAATTGAATTTAAATAATAGCCAAAATTGATCAAAAGTGGCTAAAATTGATATACCAGTGGCCAGATTTGAAATAAATTGAATGAATTGCAGCCGGGCTAAGATTTAAATAAATTGGAGGAAATGAATTTAGTCGCTATTTAATTACTAAATATACTACACTTTGTAAAATAATTTACTAAATAGATAATAAAAATGGTTTAAATTATAGAAAAATCATATAAATATTATTATTAATAAAATCATAAATCTTAGTATACTTATGTAAATATCGTATAACTAAATCTATTACATTTATAAATATTTTAATGACTAGAAAATAAAATTAAGTTATTAAATATTTAAAACTATATTATTAACATAAATAATTTATAAATTTGAGTGATAATATTAATCAAATAAATTTGTAAAATTTAGTAAAATTATGTAAATAGTTTATTAAATAAATATATATGTTTCAAAAATAAGAGTGCATATTAAAACGAAATACATCATATATGACATAATTATTTGATATCAAAACTTACAATTAATATGAGTTATATATATATGTAATTTGATATAATTTTTCACAAAATTATGATAATAAATTATTTTATAAATGTAAAAGTAAGTCGAATATTTGCATAAAATAAAATAAATAAATATCAATTAAAAACACCAAATTCAATATCTTGATGAAACCCTTGAATCTTCAAAAGAAAATTAATGATTATTTTAATTTTATGCAATTAATTAATTTAATATTGTTATTGTTATTATTATTATTGTTATTATTATTATTATTGTTATTATTCTTATTATTATTATTATTGTTATTGTTATTATTGTTGTTATATTATTATTATTGTTTTTTGTTATACTAGAAGTGAAAAGCTCCAAAATTTAAAAATTAAATCACCTAAAATACCCTTAAAAAGTTGACAATTTGCTAGTACTTCATTATTATTATTATTATTATTATTATTATTGTTATTATTATTATTATTGTTATTGTTATTGTTATTGTTATTGTTATTGTTATTGTTGTTGTTATTGTTATTGTTATTATTGTTATTATTGTTGTTATATTATTATTATTGTTTTTTGTTATACTAGAAGTGAAAAGCTCCAAAAATTTAAAATTAAATCAAGAAAAATGGCCCCTTAAAAGTTGGACATAATTTGTTAGTACTCTAATTTTTTAGGCAAAATTAATAATCAATTTGCTAAAAATAATAAAATATAGAGGGACTTGAAGAAGACACATCAAGTTTAAGGTGGTCTTTAAACTTTCATTTATAATAAAATTATTCAAAATTTTGTGATAAAATTATTCAAAATTTGTGCATAAAACATATGAAATGATAAGAGATTCTTATAACTTTGAGACTTCACCGTGAATGAGCAAGCAAAATATTTAAATGAATGTTATTTCTCGGCTTCTTTCCCATTTGCACTTGGGTTCCTTTTCTCTCTTTGCACATGTACTTCTATATTCGACATTATTCTTGCGTCTCCAAATTGACTTATTATCATTTATTCATGATTTATGATTATTTACCATCATGACTCGCTTAAAAATCCATTTAATACATCAATCATCATTTTTTTATTAATGTAAAAATTATTTTGTTGATCACTATAGAGTGTGAATAGTTAGACAATATTGCTTATCGACCTTTCTAAGTCTATAACATCATCACTTCATTAGTTATTGAGGAGGATATTATATAACACAAAATAAAGCTTACACCACCCTGACAATTAAAGTTTGAATCCACAATACTGTAATTGATGGATTAAATACAAAGTTGTCATCAAATAGTGAAATAAAAGATTGATACCTCAAAATGGTAGGTTGAAAGTTTATTATTAATATGTGTTTGTATTTATTCGATTTTTTTACGTGCAAGCCTTTTTATGATTTATGTTACTTATATGATCAAACTAGGGAACCTAGCTGAGCTTCTAGCAAGAGTCTAAGTATATGTATTTGAATCAATTTTCTTTCCGATCAATTATGCATTTGGTATGTTGTTTGATCATATCATTATCCCTTGTTTTCATTGTATTAAGAAGATTCTAATGATGAAAAATAAAGAAGACTATCAAGTTTAACATCTATTAATTTATGGATAGTATATTCTGAATAAATAAGTTGAAAAATATTCTCTAATAATAATTTTATTTCATTTTTAATATACTAAATGAGTATTTGACAATTTAATTTGATGGACACGTGTGTTTTTTATTGGGATACAAATGAAAGTTGCACCTTTAAACTACAACATATATTCTAGTGTACTTTTTCTCATGGAAGTGTAATAAATATTTTGTAGAATGAAATGATTGTAAAATAATAAATAAATACATCACAAGGCGGGGAGTGAGTTTTAAAGAATAAATTTGACTATCGGACAAACTATAGAAATTGAATCTTGTATAATCGTTATAGACACAATCTTTGAACCGGCAAAAAGCCAAGGGGTTTCTCGAGATGATTATTATGATGATGAGCAACAAGCATCGATCTCCATAACTTGCAAACCGCGTACATGCGGACGTAGTCACCAATGATTACTTTTTTTCTATCATCCCCATAATTTCTATGAGGATGTCTTTTTCCCATATACCCATTAATTACATTAATTGAAAAGAGAACTGAGTGATTGAAAAGAGAATCGGAGAAAAGATGCATACATCTCTTCTTTTTCTTTTTTTTGAGCAATTATGTATGAATGAATTATATTTAATGAGCAAGAACTTGTTGCATCTTCTTCTAAAGTACAATAACATATTGAGTCCCAAACTAGAATTGAGGAACCTATCAATCTCTTTCTTCTTTCAAAAATTTAATCATATATTATTTTTAAACTAATATATATATATATCATATATATATTTAAATTCTCGCGAAGTGCAACCATGTTCCTGGATACACAAGGAAATGTGCTGCAATTTCCCTCCCATGCCTTTCTCTTTATTGCTTTAGCTGAAGAAGGCTTGATTAGCTGTGCAAGACAAAAAGGCACAATCAGCTCACAAGTATTTTTCAAAATAGTCCTATTTATTTTATTGCTCAATTTAAATTCAGACAATATACTAGGGAGTTGATAATTCTGTACTTCTTTTTTAAGTCAATATTCTAATCTGACCATATGTTACGTTGTTTAATTACTACTCCCTTGTCATATATGTAATGCTCATTAAAGATTGAATATTCATTGTTTAATTTTTCATAAGCAGCTTCTTTAATTATAAATAAAATATGCAATAGAAATGCACATTAAAAAATAAATTAAAAAAACTGCTTACGCGCTGGCCAATGAATCAGTCACTTTTCAGTCCTAGCAAGCAATTAATAAAGGGCCTTGTTTGTTTTCACCATTTATCATGTCAAGCAAATTATTTTACAAGCTCCACAGTCAAATGTATACACTCCAAACCTAAAAGATAAAATTCTAGTGCTTTATAGTTTACTAATCAAATGCTGAAGTTTTCAGATATCTTTTTCCTTGAAACCATAAAAATATACCAGGAGAGTAACATATATGTAGCAAACCTTTGATAACCATTTTTATAATGCTCCAGTGAGAAGCACAAGCAGAGTAATTGCCTCTATGGTTTTCTTTCCTATTTCTTACTATCTCTCTAATTCAGCTCTCAATTATTCTTTTTGTTAGATTACCGGTTTTGATGATGACGAAATCACACTGACCAGCCTCAGCACCGATCCCCATGGTGAGCGCTTGATTTGAGTCAAGGAAAACTTTTACAACCGTAAAAAAGTGATTTTGGTGAGGCTGGTGAATGGCAAAGAAGGCAGCTGTGTTCTGTCCTTAACAGCCTAGTGTACTAGACCAATGAGATTGAATTCTTGTTGATGTGTCTAATACTTGCCTTTGTCCTTTGGAAAAATAATAGATTTTAAAATACACAACAATGGGCAGATACCTTTGACAAGTATATTCTCTTCTCCAAAAGGTGCAAATGGATCAGATTTTGCGCATTGAAGATCGGTGTGCTAATGCTTTCTTGTCCTAAGGCTATTGTTAGAGTTGTATTACGTTGAGTTGGTGATAGCTAGAAAACTTGAATGTTGTGTAAGCTTGTTTTTGTTTCTTAAATTGTACTCTTGATATTGTCAACTAGAGTTAGTTGGTAGTTTTGCTAGAGTACCACACAGCATCAGCTTAGGAGGTAGTCAAGTTGGAGAGTCGGTGGTAGAGCTATACCTGAAGTCTTGTAATGGAAGTGTTGCAAGTGGGAGATTAAGAGTTTTATCTCTTAGGATTAAATGGGTTTGTAATCATTGTTGCTCGCTCTAGTGAAGTTGTCGAGAAATCCTACGAGGTAGGTTGTGGTTTTTTCTTCCTTGAGCAAGGAAGTTTCCACGCAAACTTTGTGTGTCACGTTTCTTGCCGCATTATTTGCTTGTGTGTCTCTCGTTCTTGCTCAACTCCGGTGAAAGGACTCGGTCCCGAGTACGGAAATCTACATCTTATCATTTTGCATCGTAAAGGTGTTCTTCTAAAAGGTTAACACCTAGAAAGAATCAGAAACATGACTCGCACCACCAACTGAGGAAGGACACCTACTACTAGACCCCCTAGATTCAATGGACAATACTATGATGGTGGAAGACTCAATGCATGATTCTATCATGGCCGAAGACAAAGAAGCTATAGGATGTTGTGCTGGATGGTCCTTAAGTTCCCATGAAGACATTAACAGAAGGAGAGACCACTAAACTGCTCCCAAGACGAAAAAAAAAAAGAGTTCAAAGGATTGAAGTGGATCTAAAACTCATTGAGAAGAACTACAGCAGCCAAGAAACTTAGTTTGTGGCATAGGTCCGGATGAATACAACCGAATCTCAGCCTCTTGGAGACAGCCTAAGGAGATTCCAGGAGTGTCTTAGAACAGCCTGCTTAAGGACTAGTCAAGTCAAACAATCCAAAGTAGATATGCTCACCACTCAATATGAGATGTTTTCAATGAAAGAGGGAGAATCGATTCAAGAAATGCATACTAGATTCACTTATCACAATGAGCTCTACGCTTGGGAGAAGTTATAAATCCAAGCAAAGTTGGGTAAGGAAAATCCTTAGCATTCTTCCCAAATCACGGGAAAGCAAGGTGGACGCGACATCGGGTCCAAATCCGAAACTCTTACCATGGATGAACTCATACATGAAATCTTAAAACTTATGAAATCAAGAGGCAAGAAGATCGCAGTAAAAGTGAGCAGAGAAAGACAAGAGTTTGATCTCAAAGGAGCTCGTGCAAACTCAAGTGAAGATGATGAAGACATGCCTATTTAACAAGGAGATTTCGTAAGATGATTAGGCTGGGCGTGGTGGCTTTCCAAGAGGTCAAACGCAAATAAACTGGGCTTCAAATGATCTTTGCCATAAATGTGGGAAATCGTGTCATTTTATCAAAGACTCCGCCCCATGCACAAAGTTGATTACAAGGAGTACTTAAGAACTAGTGCTGACAAAGCCCGGAAGAAGGACCGGTCCCATACCCAAGAGGAGAGCAAGAACACAACCGGTTAAGCAAGCACTAGCAAACTGGGAAATTCATATGACGACCGTAAATGACGAAGCACCCGAGGATGCTTCAATAATGGCTGTTGAAGATGATGATTCACCTTTCAACTTGATGTTTGCATTCATATTAATTCAGATGTATGAAGAAGAAGAGGCAATTTTCGACATTACGAAAAAATTCTGAAAAAGGATTATAACTTGGAAAGAGATGAGATCTCCGCCGCCGTGTTAATTGATTCTTTCTATGATCTCTCCAAAGAAAAGGAAGTCTTAGACAAGTGTGTTGATGATCTTGAATCAGAAAAGATAGTGTTGATGACTAACCTAGCCGAACTAGATGAAAATGTCGAGTTAGTGAATGAACGGTTAGTGAATGAACGAAATCTTATCATTGAAAGTGGGACCGGAAGTGATGTTGAAAATTCTCAAAATGAATTGGAAGCCAAATTAAAGATTTCTCAAGATGAGCTCACTCTTATATTGAAAAAGAAATTTCAACTTGAGAAGGAATTAGTCGACTTAAGACTGACGAAAAAATCCCTTAAGTGGAATGCCTCTCGCATCTTGGAGAAGTTTCATTTAAATCAAAGATCTAACACTCGGTGAAGGAATTGATATAAAAATACTTATCCTCCTTACAATCCTCATAGTAAATATATATCTAACTCGATAACCTGTGCACACACTCGGTGGGAGAAATGGTCATCTCAAGCTTAATTGTATATCCAGACAAGCCGCCCTAAGGAAGACTCTAAATGGTCAAGAAACCCCAGGAACATCGTGTACCCGGGTCCTAAGGTGTCTCAAATCAAGCCGCCCGAATGGACAAAAACAAATCCGATCTTCCTTCCGTCCCGATATTGGGAACTCAAGCTTAAATGAGTTCCCAAGTTTGACCTCGTGATTCATTCTGCAGGAAGAAGTGAGAGGAAGCACAAAATGTACATGGATAGTGGTCACCAAAACACATAACTGAGAAATTGAAAATTTTCTCCTCACTCAAGGCGTGTCGGGCGAGGATCCGTGTCCTTTGGAGATGGCAAGAAGGTACATTCGGGTGTAGAAAGATTGGGAAGACACTTGATCATGCTATATAGAAAATGTCTTTGTAAACGGGCTGAAATACAGTCTTCTGAGTGTATCTCAGATTTGTGACAAAGGAAATGAGGTCAAAGTTCTCTCGTACCTATGCACGGTGATTGCACCTTCAATCAAGGAAGGTGGTTCTAACCGCTAATAGGTGCAAGAGCATGTATGGTGCTGATCTTAACTCACCTGCCGGTGAGCCTTACCGTTTGAGCTTGGTGGAAGATGAAGCCACCAGGCAATGGCTGTTAGGACATGTGAGCTCTGGTCCTTCCCCAACAAGTTAGTATCAAAGACCCGGGTTCGCGACTTCCAAAGGTGAAATTTTCTCAGAGTTAGATATGTGATGCTTGTGTCAAAGGGAAACATACCAGGTCATCTTTCAAGAATAAAAGGGAGGTAAGTACCTTTAGACCTTTAGAGCTACTTCACATGGACTTGTGCGGACCTCGTGAAAAATTGCAAGTCGTGGGATAAAGAAGCTCATCTTTGTTGTTGTTGATGACTATTCAAGATATACCCGGGCAATGTTTCTTTGCTCTAAATATGAAACATTCACGGTTTTTGAATCTTTTGCAAATCAAATTCAAGTGAAGTTGAACTTCCATCGCAGTGGATCGTGTCCGACTACGGGATCAATTTGAAAAATGCAAAATTTGAGGATTTTGCGCGCTTAAGGGGATCACCACAACTTTCGTCCCCAGACCCCACAACAAAATGGAGTGGTGGAAGGAATGAACCCTTGTTGATATTAAGCAGAACACTCCTTATAGACGGGTGTAGCCATGTCCTTTAGGTGTATACCAATACTTCTTGTTACGTGGGGTGAACAAAGTGTCTAATCCGCCCTTACTAGGAAAACTCCTACGAGTCGTTGAATAAGAAGAAGCCAATGTTGAACTACCTCAGAGTCTTTGGATGCAAATGCTGAAATAACAATGGCAAGGATAACTTGGGGAAAATTTGATCCCAAAAGCGATTAGGAATTTTCCTAGGTTATTCATCAAACAACAAGGCATATCGAGTCTACAACAAGAGGACACAATGTGTTGAAGAGAGTATTCATGTTATCTTTGATGAGGCCTAAAGTCGAATGATGCGTAAGTGACCAATGATGATGAACTTGAAGAACTATGGCAAACCCAAAGAGATGCAGTTGATTGTGATCTACCCGAGAGTCGAGCTAATTAAAAACCTAAGGATATAGATCGTGTTATTTCGTGATGATGCAATGGAACATGCCAGCACAGAAGATCTACAAGAGGAGCAATGCGAAAGCAACCCGTAAGAGGGATCAGTGCGTGAGCCAAGGAGAATCCTCTATAATAATATCCAACTGAAACACAAATCTTCTCATCCATCGACAATCATTGCCACCTCCGACTCGTGCATGCAAACCAGATCAAGGACTCGAAGCATGTTTGCATCCTCAGCATTCATATCTCAAATTGAACCCAAAAACATTAAGGAGGCTCTGAAGGATGTTGAATGAGTAAATGCAAAAAAGGATAACTTCATCAATTTGAAAGAAATAAAGTATGGCATCTGTCCCAAGACTAACCGATCGAACCGTTATCAATCTCGTGGGTCTTCGTGAACAAGGAGTCACTACCAGAAACAAGGCTAGATTGGTAGTCCAGTGATATAACTGGGTGATAGAAATTTGATTATGATGAAACCTTCGCCTCCCGTGGCAAGAATGGAGGCTATTCGAATGCCGATTGCTTTTTGCCTCCTTTATGGAATTTAAATTGTTCTAGATGGATGATAAAAGTGTCTTTGAATGAATACTGTTCTAAAGGAAGAAGTTTATGTGAAGCATCCTCCGGGTTTTGAGGACATTGATCGACCTCATCATGTGTACAAGATGGACAAATCATTGTATGGACTAAAACAAGCTCCTCGAGCATGGTATGAGAGATTATCCAAGTTTCTCTCGACAATGGGGTTCAAGAGAGGAAAGATTGATAACACTCTTTTCCTCAAGTCAAGAGGGAGAAATTTGCTTATTGTTCAAGTATATGTGGATGACATTATCTTTGGAGCCACTTCACCCGCTTATAGAATTTCGCAGCTTATGGAAATGAGTTCTGTGACGAGCATGATGGGTAAACCCCAACTTTTCCGGGCTTATAAGTCAAGCAGTAGACAAAGATGGAAACATGATCCGCCAAATAGAAATACATCAAGGAGCTTCTACTGCATTTCACATGGATGATGCCAAGCCAATTGATACACCCATAGGAACTGCCAAAACGACAATGATGAACCCGATCCCCAAGACTGAGACCATGTACGCAGGAATCATCGGTCACTTCTTATATCTAATGTACTCAAAGCAGGTTGGATATTGTGTTCAAGCAGGGATGTGTGCTCGATTTCAAGCTTGTCCCAAGGAATCTCATTTGAAAGCCTAAGAGAGAATTCTCGTGATATCTAAGGGAACCATGGACTGGATCTCTTCTACCCATGGAGGTTAGTTTGATCTTTGGTTACTCCGATGCCGACTATGGCTGGGTACCGGTTGATAGAAAAGCACCTCTGTGATGGGCTCATTTTCTAGGCCCTCACTAGTCTCCCGGGGGTTAAGAAAGCAAATTTCGTGGCACTTCTACTAAATAAGCAGTAGTATGTGGTTGCTACTTGTGTTGTGCTCAGTTATGGATCGTATTGCCAGCTTGAGGATTTCGGGAGTTCTAACCGAATGTGCCATTGATGTGCATACACCAGCTCTCTCAACATGGCTAAAAACCCAAGCAGCAACATAAGCGTAACCAAGAACATTGACATCTAACATCACTTTTGAGAGACAATGTAGAAAAAGGGAACATTCGAGTGGGAGCTCTTGTAGAACAATAAGATCAGATTATGAAATTTTCACTAAAGCCTCGAGCAAATCCGCCTTGAGAGAAATAGACTGAAGTTGGGACTAATCAATATGAATTAACTATACCTTCTTTCACCTTTTGAGTTTTGATTTCCTTTACTTGGCCATGATCAACACGTATCCTTGCAAGGTGGTGATTGGTGTATCTAACTCAGTTTCATACCCTTACAGGTATACACGCATGGTGGATGTGAGAAAGCTTGTAGCTGACAAGATAGAAACTTGGCACATCTTTTACTCAACTTCAAGATCTAGACCAGGTCCCAACCAGTTAGTATTACTTCCCCTACTTATGAACGTATTGTGAAATGCAACCATGAATTGCTAAGCCTTTCCCGCTCCTCATCCGGTACCCGGTCACTTAGACTGCCCTCACCTCCTTCAACACAAACGCCGCTCGACAGACATGTCTCTCCCTCTCTTTAAAGCCTTTCAACCTGCCCTTTTTTTCTCTCACACTTCAAACTTCCTCGCTAAAAGAAAACCAAACTCTCCCTCTCCCATCTTCTCTAAATAAAAAATCCTCTTCTTCCACAAAATTCTCTCTCTCAAGATGATGGCTCACTCTTCTTCAACTCCAAGCAACAAACCCCTACCATTTCCTCACCCACTATTTTCGGAAACTAAGGGAATCAACACCCTCCTCTACACCCTTTGAAAACCCTTTTCAACCACCCTTCTGGTTCCTCAACCTCCCTAGCCGACTTGGAAACATAGCACCGACAGAAGTTCAAAATTCTTCGTGTCCGCCTCGACGCTTCTATCGAGCCAAACCCGGAAGACCCTATATCGCTTACTCCTCTCGCTTACTCTTCCTCCACCGAGCAATCATTCCCCGGTGTGGTCGAGGCGGAAACCCCTTTACCGACCCTACTTCCGTAACCGTTGTGGGAAGTTCCACAAGAAGAGAACCCTTCCAGGAACGCCGGGTTCCCGCACCCTCTTCCTCCAGAATCAAGTCACCGCAGCAAAACCCTTCCAAAGCTCTTACTGATCCCTTCCTTAAAACTCTTCCCTTCTACTTCCCCAATCTGGTCGTTGCTTCCATCTACAAAACGGATGACACCCTTAGAGCTACACATCCTCCCTAACCCAAGTGTTGTTCGGGAGAGTGAGGATAGTAATGACGAACAACTCCTCATGTGGAAGGTTAGAAAGATCATCTCGCATCCCCGTAGTCAATCAAGGGACCAGTTCACCACCGCACACCTGCAGCCTCAACAAGAAAACTTATGGCCGATCGAAGGAAAGTCAAGCTCGACTGCCAAAGGAGAAAGCTGAAATGAAAAATAGTCACTCGATGAGGAGGATATTGAACCCGATGTTGTGGTTGGATCTAGAGGAAGGGGACCAGACGGAAAAGAATGCTAATGAAAGGGGAAGGCCTGCATTAACCGGTGTAAAGACAAAAGGAAAGGTAAAATTTCCACCAGGAGTTCTATCATGAGCTCTGAGTTTGTCGGTGAATGGCACCAAGTCAAGTTCAAATATAGTGAAATTGTGTCACCTTCATGATAAACGAGCAAATACTCACCTCCATCTTGAAGGTGCTCGGCCGAGGATCCGCCTGCGGACGGTGAGTGTAAAGTGGAGAGAATTCATCTCAATGAATTCAAAGTTGGAGAACATTACTAGGGAACAAGTGCTTAAGAAGCAAATGAAGGGAGAATAACAATTATCTTCGAATTTATAAACAAGGTTCTTCTTCCAAGAGCCAAGAAGAGATCCGCCGCGTGATGATGGAGTACATGCACAAAATCATGTGTGAAGGATGGTAAGCCTGGCCTTGCATACGGATCCTTTTTGAACAAAAGCTCCTGGATTTTTTTAATATTGAATGTGGTCCTGGGATTATTACATGTAAGCAGATGTTCACTCTCACGACTCTGGAGGAGCAGTGGTGTGAGTGTGTAGCTGAGAAGAGGAGGGTAAAGAGTCAATCTCCGTGTCTCGATCTAATTGCCTCCCAAGAGAAGTAGTTTGTAAACCTGAGGGCTTACGTGCCCTCGCCCGCACAAAAAGATAATAAATAGTGCCTTATGGAAAATCGGGGAGGAACCCGTATCATCTCTCGCTCCGACACAAGAGAACGAGCCCTCAAAGCCGAGGTCAAAGAATTGACCAAGAAGTTGCTTCATGTACACGGTAGACATTCAATGATCAGATTCAAATTTCTTACATAAATTATCTCGGACTATGATCATCTCCACCCCCCCCTTCCCTTCTCCTTTCACATGCCCTCGCTAGTTGTTCCCTCTCATCTCCGTTTATTTTGTTATGGCAGCTTGTTGATTTATCTCTCTCAATTAGTTGTCACTAGTGATGTTGTAATGCTAACCTAACTCAATGAAGTTGTGTTTGACGTTGCCCCTGTCTATCAGTTTTTCTTGCTTCCTTTATTTCTCATTCATGTTAGTGTTGCCCCAAAGGGGCCATGAGTTAACATATCTATGCTTTCTTTGTCTTGGTTTACTGCAGTTTCTTTTTAATGATGTCAAAGGGAAGATAGTCTTTGGGGGAACAAAGGGGACAGGGGGAATAAGGGTGATGTAAGGGTGATGTGGAATAAGGTAGTAAAACTTCAGAAGATGGTTGTCATCATCAAAAAGGGAGAAATTATTAGATTGCCGGTTTTGAGATGACGAAACCATACCTAGACCAGCTTCCTTTGCATCATCCTCATGGTGGAGTCGTTTTGATTTGAGTTGCGTAAAACTTTTACAACCGTAAAAAGTGCTTTTGGCAGAGGTTGAAGAGTGGCAAGAGTGCCAGCCTAGTCCGCTGTGCTTAGTGTACTAGACCAATGAGATTGAATTCTTGTTGATGTCTAATACTTTCCTTCTCTTGTGCTTGTACAAAATAATAGATTTTAAATACACAACAATGCGAGACATACCTTTGACAAGTATACTTCTCTCCAAAAGGTCATGACCGTATCTTGAAGATTGAAGATCGGTGCTAATGCTCTCTTGTCCTAAGGCTATTGTTAGAGTTGTGACATGTTGAGTTGTGATAGCTAGAAAACTTGAATGTTGTGTAAGTTTGTTTTTGCTTTCAAATTGTAATTTCGATATTGTCAACTGTGAGTTAGTCAAGTAGTTTTGCTAGAGTTAGCCATTGTGCATCAGTTAGAGATAGTTGGTTGGAGAGTCGGTGGTAGAGTTACTACCTTGAAGTCTTGTAATAGAGTTGTTGCAAGTGGGAGATTAAGAGCTTAATCTCTTAGGATTATCGGAGTCTATAATCATTGTCGCTTCATTTCTAGTGAAGTTGTTGAGAAATCCTACGAGGTAGGTCGTGGTTTTTCTTCCTTGAGCAAGAAAGTTTCAATGCAAACTTTGTGTGTCACGTTTGATGCATTATTTGCTTGTGTGTCTCGTTTCCAGGTAACCCGGTGAGTGACTGTCCCGTGACGCCACAAAGGGTGGGCGTAAGGTCAATTGTACTCAACTTTAATAGGATTAAACTAGATTTTGGGTCTCTTATACTTATCCATTTGAGACACCTTTCCTAATCTAGGTTTTTGAATATTGAAAAAGTGGTTTTTCTTCTGCTCTTCATATATGTAAATTGTAGAAAAACAAGAACAAGCTCAGACAACAACTAGAATCTCGAAAGTATTTTTCTAGTCTTGGTTGTTGTTTTAGTTTTGTTATTGAGTCTCAATATGTACCTACTATTCAATATGAAGATTGTGTAGGTTTTCTCTGTAATTGCTCTTATGTTCATAGGAGTAGTTGTCAACTAGAGTTAGCTTCGAGTAAAAGGCTAGAGTTAGGCCGAAGTACTAGCTAGAGTTAGTCGGTTGGAGTATTCACAGTTATTGCGTAGTAGCCCCTTAGTAGAGTTATTATGAAGGAGAGTTGGATTAAGAGTTTAATCCAAGGTGGTAATCGAGTCTATAATCGCCTTGCCCGCCTTTTAGTGAAGTTGGTTGTGAACTTACGGTGCGTGTCGTGGTTTTTCTCCCTTGAGCAAGGGTTTTTTCAACGTAAATATCCCTGTGTTATCTTTTATTGTTTCGTGCCTATTTTTATTTGTTTTTGGTTACTATTGACATCCCCAAGGACCAGACCCTCGATCAGTGTATTTTTATAACTCATCAATCGCATCGTGAGCAAAAGCTCTTCCTAAAAGGTTAACACCTAGGAAGGATTCTGCAATGGCACCACCACCAAATCTTGAAGAGGGAAAGTCAACTACAAGACCTCCTCTTTGAATGATCACTACTATATATGGATGGTGGAAGACACACATGCATGATTTATAATGGTGGAGGACAACGAACTATGGACATCATTCTTGATGGACCATATGTTCCTATCAAGACAAATGACAGTAGGAGAAAACCACCATATCCATTCCCAAAACGAGAAGAGAATATGATGAAAGTGATAGGAAGCAGATTGAGAAGAATTATAAAGCTGGGCAGTTGCTAGTGTGTGGAATTGGCCTAGATGAATACAATGCACTTCGACATGTGAGTTAGCTAAAGAAATTTGGACCGCATTAGAACAAGTCATGGAGGGACCGTCGGGTCAAATAGTCTAAAGTAGACATGCTAACAACATAATATGAGATGTTTTCAGTGAAGGAGGGAGAGTCGATTTAGGAGATGCACACTAGATTTACCTCAATCACCAATGAGCTATATTATTTGGGATAAGTGATCAAGCCTAGTGTATTTGCCGAAAAGTTCTTAGCATTCTTCCAAAATCTTGGGAAAGTAAAGTTGATGCAATCACTAAGGCTCGAAATCTTGAAACTCTTACAATGGATGAACTCATAGGAATCTAAATACCTATAAGCTCAAAAGGCAACAAGATTAAAGAAAAAATGAGCTAAAGAAGGATAAATGATTGGCCCTCAAGACTACACACAAGCAAATTTAATGAAGAAGATGAAGATATGGCCTATCTAACAAGGAGATTTTTAGAAGGTCATTAGGAAGAAACAGAGGATTTCAAAGAACATCTAATATTAATAAGTCCTCTCGTGAAATAATCTCCGCCACAAATGTGGGAAGCTAGGCTATTTCATCAAGGACCTTCATGATGCTGATTAAAAGAGTAAATGAAGAACACCGCTGATAAAGCCAAAAATAAGGATCAGGCTCTTGAAAGATTCAAAAAAGAGAAGCGGCACATCATGTGGTTAAACCGGCTCTCATTGTTTAGAGACTCATCCGGTGAATCCGAGGAGCCTGAGGATGCTTTGATGATAGCAATAGAGGATGATCGCTCACTCTTCAACTCAATGTTTGCATTTATGGTACAATCGGAGGAAGATGAAGAAGATGAGGAAGGAGGAGAGGAGCAGCCAAAGTTGGTTTATGGATAGTAGCTTCTCACACATGATAGGAAAATGGAAAACTTCCTCTCACTCAAATCTTTTCAAGGGGGAACTGCCTCTCCTTGGCAATGGGAAGGGTTACGTTCTTGGTAGATTGGTAAAACTCTTGAACACGCTAAAGAAAATGTCTATTATGTGAATAGGCTGAAGTATAGCTTGTTAAGTGTGTCTCAAATCTGTGACAAAGGAAATGAAATCAAGTTCTTGTCCGCCTCATGCACCGTGAGAAATCTTCGCTCTAGAGAAATAATCTTGACATCTACAGATGAAAAACTTATATTTGCTGATCTTAGCTCATCTTACTTGTCTGGCAGTAGAAGATGATGCTGTCTCTCTGTGGCATAGGAGGCAATAGGAACATGTCATCTCATCTCTTCTTAACAAGCTGGTATCCAAGGAAATGGTTCGCGGTCTACCCAAATTGAAGTTTGTTGGAAACTGTTGCGTTGCATGTATTGCTGGAAGCTGCACTGCTTCTCATTTAAGAAGAAGAAAGTAGTAAGCACCTCAAGAGCTTTAGAGCTACTCCATATGGATCTATATGGACCAATGAAGATCGTAAGCCGTGGGGGAAAGAAGTTCATTCTTGTCATTGTTGATGAGATCATTCAAGATACACATGGACAATGTTCTTTCCCCTCGAAGGATGAGATTCTTCAGATTTGTGTCCTTTGCAAATCAAATACAAGAGAAGGTCCGCAAAATTGTGGGATCAGGTCAAACCACAGTACAGAATTTGAGAATGCCAAATTTGATACCTTATGTGCAGCAAAAGGAATTAGTCATATTTTCAAATTTCAAAACTCCTCAAGAAACGGGAGTTTATGGAAAGAAAAACAGACACTTATAGACATTACCAAAACCTTTCTAATTGATAGAGGAGTTGCGAAGACCTTTTGGGTAGAAGTAGTCAATCCTGCATGCTACGTGATAAACAGATGTTTGATCCGGTCCTCGCTTGGGAAGACGCCCTATGAACTCGTTGAACAAGAAAATACAACACTAAACTATCTTCGAGTCTTTGAACTGCAGTTGTTTTGTGTCAATAAATGGTGAAGAAAATCTAGGAAAATTTGATCCTAAAAAATGATGAAGGATCTTTCTGCTACTTCCTCAAATAGCAAGGCCTACAGAGTTTACAATAAAAGGACACAATGCGTGGAAGAAAGTGTTCATGTGATCTTCGATGAATCTGGAGAACTAAGTAACATGGAGAAGATAGGTAATGATGAGCTGGGAGGAGCCGTGGCAAATTCAAAGAGATGCACTGAATAGTGAAACCCCTGAGAACTCGGCAAATCATGATGACAAGGATGAAGGACTCCGTCCTCTCGAGATAACGAGACCGATGGAGAATAGGATTTTACAAGTAAATGAAGGTCAAGACACACCTAAAATCGCCAGGAGATGAATACTATAGAAAATCTCCAATTTGTGGACCGTGCACAACGAGTGACTAGCCGATCGTCAAGATCAAATTGAAAAAATTCAATCTTCACATCCCATAAATAACTCGCTATCACCCCGAGTCCGTATGCATATCAAGTCAAAATCAAGGAACATATTTGCCTACTCAGCATTCATATCTTAGATCAAACCCAAGAATATCAAGGAGGACCTAACTAATGCGTAATGGGTTAATGCAATGCCGTAAAGAACTTCATCAATTTGAAAGGAACAAAGTGTGGTACTTGGGTTCTCAGACCCCAAACAAAATTGTTATAGGGACCAGTGGATCATCAGAATGTTGGATAAACAAGGAGTTACTATAAGGGAGCTAGGCGGCAAGATTGGTAGTCCAAGCGATACAATCGTATAAGGCATAGACTATGATGATACTTTCGCTTCATAGCCAAAATAGAGGAAATTAGAATGTTGATTGCTTTTACATCCTTTATGGATTCAAAGGTTCCAAACGGATGTCAAAAGTGCGTTTCTTAAATGGGTACTGGAAGGAAGAAGTCTACGTGAAGTAGCCTGCTTTGAAGACATTGATTGTCTATACACTATGTGTATAAGTTAGACAAGGTATTATATGGGTTAACGCAAACACCAAGGGCCTGATATGAAAGACTATCAAAATTTCTCTTAGACAATGGATTTAAGAGAGGGAAATTGATAATACCCATTCTTAAAGTCTATAGGAAGAAACTGCCTACATTGCTCAAGTTTATGTGGATGATATTATTTTTGGGGCAACTCTTGACTCCTTATGTGAGGATTTTGCGAAGCTTATGAGGAGGAATTTGAAATAATATGATGGAGAGCTCTTTTTTTCTTAGGCCTGCAGTAAAACAAGTTCAAAATGGAACCATAATCACTAGCAAAAGTATATTAAGGAGCTTCTCACAAGATTTCACAATGGACAAAGGCAAAGCTAATTGATACTCTTATTGGTACATCATCAAAACTGATGCATGTGAACCTGGTCCCCCAATGAATGAGACTATGTATATGGGAATCATTGGCGCTCTCCCTTATCCGGGACAGCCCATCGACTACATAATTTTCAAAGGTGGGAACGTGTGCTCGTTTTCGCATGTCTCAAGGAGTCTCATCTCAAGACTGCCAAGAGGATTCTAAGATATCTAAAACCCTGATCTTGTTCTTTTCTATCCTTCTAGAAGTACATTTGATTTAATTATTAACCCCGATGCCGACTATGTGCAGTACCTCGTAGGCGTAAAGAGCACTTCCCGGAATGGCTCATTTCCTCGCTCTTCACCGATCTCTGGGATTGAGAAAGCAAAACTCAAAGGGCCTTTTCCACAACTGAGGTTGAGTATGTGGTTGTTGCCTCATGTTGTGCTCAAATGTTATGGATAAAGCAAGAGTTAGAAGATTTTGTGATTTTAACCGAATGTGTCTTTGTCAGACAACACAAATGCTCTCAACATGACAAAAATCCCGTCCAAAGACAAGAGGACCAAAAACATTGATATCAGACATCATTTTTTTAGGGACAATATGAAAAAGGGAATATTCACATGGATTTTTGCAAAACTCAAGATTAGATTACCGATATCTTTATATTAAAAAAGCCTTGGAGCGTATACCATTTTTAAGAAGAATCGCATGAAGTTGGGATTAATTAAGATGAACTAGCTTCTCATTATTTTTATTCTCTTCTTACATTTTTCTTTGGCTATGACTAGATTGCGTATACGAGTAAGTGTTTTTCAAACTCAGGTGTGTAGCTCAACTCCATACCGTAATGTATACACGCACGTACGATAGGTGAGGGAAAGGATGGAGTAAAGACAAAGGACAGATGGAGTGCTATGATTTAGAATTTCAAGAGGGACCAGTCCCCTCATAGGTTAGTATTACAATCACTTCTTGCAAAAGTTCTTTAAAATATTTAAGAACCTGGGCTACATAAGTCAAAACCCTATTTATCGATTCCACTCATACCTCAAACGACCCAATCACTCCTCTGGGTTCTACGATAGGAAAATCTTAGTTTGATTTGTCGTAAGGAACAAAATGGACAAACCATCCATCATGAGAGTGTCAACCCCCGTCCAACCAAGTCCCTCATCCGTTCTCAGCAAAGGAAGAAAGGGCTACCGGCAGAGAAAGGAGTAGCAGAGACCTCTTATGACCTATCCGTTCGAGGAGACTTGCCGAGGAGAGAGGGACCACCTTTACATTCTTGCTCATGGAGAGCACCGTAGTTCTAAAGTCTCACTCAAATAGCTTTGAGTGATGAGAGAGTGCACACAATAGTGAGAAGATTGTTGTGTCTCATCCTCTTCTCGTGACTCAATCTCCAATCATGGAAACCACTTAAATGGGAGGAGACTTGTGAAGTTTGAATCTACAAAGAGAGGTTAGGAACACAGATGACAACAAAGGAAGATGATCAACCTCAGCTTGAAAATCGGGAAGATTGGAGCCGCTAGACAAAGAGATAAACACCATTAAGGGACCAGGCTCGTCCTCAAAGTACCAAGTCAAGTTCTAAGATATTGATGAAGCATGCTCTGAAGGAAATCCAAAAGAAAACCAATTACTTAAAAAATATAAAAAGAAAGTTATTTATTGAGAATGAAGTTCAACTAGAAAATGTCCTTGATCTAGAGGGAGATGAAGGTGGAAAGGAAACTGGAGGAGGAGTTTACATTGCATGTCAAGGTAAAAAGAGGAAAGATAGTGTCTCAAATTCTCGGCAAAGGGACCAGTTGCTCGAAAGGTTCCCCATCAAAAAGATTGCTTCAGGCTCTAAAAGAAAAACCCAAGGCATTGCTTGATGAGGATGTTCCTAAAAAGAGTGTGGACCCTTCTAAGTCCAAACCAAGTTTTGTGACAACAAGCCAAACTACTGAGGGACCTGGTATGTCCACTGATACCAGATCTCTCATAAGAGAGGAAAGGCAAGTTGTGCTAAAGTTACAAAAGGTACTTAGAGGAAGGGTGATTGATCCTAAAGTAATAAATTTGCATGGAATGACTGACTTAATGGAGATGGTGACTAAGAATGGAGTGATATTTTTTCACCTCCCGTTCCCCGGGAATCCATGAGGAGAAAGAGAGTTTTACCATGAGATGATTTTTACTGATAAAGGCTTGGAATTGAGTATTATTGTGAAAGGTTAGAGATAAATCCATAATGAGATGATTCTTGGAAAGATTTTGGGGTCCACCGAAGGGATCAGTTTGTTAAAGATCGCGTGCCTCGTAGTTTATTTCACTGACGGAAGTTAGAAAATCTCAAAGTATGTAGAGACTTTTCAAAAACAAATGAGTGAGAATATTAATTGGTTTTTGAATTTGTTAACAAGGTGGTGCTTCATAGAACCGAGAAAAGAATGATTGCAGGGGTCATAAATCTTTATCTCATGGAGGCACCGAGCACTTTTCGGCCAATGCCCTTGCCATCTATAATGATTGAGCATATGCACAAGGTCATGCATATTAGGGATAAATAAACATGGGCTTGCTTACGGGTTTCTATTGAACAAAGTTTTTGAGTATTTCAAAGTTCCTTTGTGGAGAAAGAAAATTGCCGAACTAAGAAGCAAATATTCACCCTTTCCACTTCGAAGAATGTGAAATGTGTTCAAAACAGAGGTGGTGTGGGCCCTAATCACTATCTCGACTGACACTCTCTAAAAACTCTACCGTGAAGGTGGAGAGGTTGGACTCGGATTGCCGGGCCTAATGAGATGCCGAAATTGCCAACCCGAAGGCAAAACACTACAACAGCTCCTCCCGCAACACGAATAGAGGAACCAGGTCCCCTAAGTACTCTCCGACTCGGATAATGAAGAATTCAAGGCCAAAGTTGGTGACCTCACCCATAAATCGGCTACATGGTCATAAAGCCGCGAATGAGCGTATGTCGTTGTCGCTTCGTGCTTTCTCGGTCCCCCGAGCTGACATTTCCTCGCCTCTCCTCCGCCCCCGTGCTTATTCCTTGCTCCTTCCCAAACTCCGTTTGCTTCCGTGTCCCTGGTCGACTTATGACCTGCTCTTACTTATTTTTGCGATCTTTCTTTCCGGTACTTGTGATGCTATCCTTATCAATGAAATGAAAAAATCCATTTGTCTCCTTATCTCGTTGTCTCTTTCTTATGTTTATCTTTAGCTTATACATGTTAGTGTTGCCTAAGTGGTCATGGGTTACCATTGTGCGAATTGTGCTCTTACTTGATTTAATGCTTGTTCAACACAGCATAAAACAATTAGAGACAATAATTGTATGAAGAATAAAATGATATGATATAGATGTATTCATTATTTGGGTGAACAAGAAAATGAGTGAATTGTGCTTAAAGATCTGGGAGATCACATGCTTCCAGCAAACAGGTGGAGAAGTTCAACTGACGATAAAAGATAATGTTTATCATCATCGCAAGAAATTACAGGCCCTATGATTTTTGATGATACAAACCATGGAAGGACCTGTCCAACCGTTATGTGCACCTTATGACAAATAAATGTTCCACTATAAAAGCATACTATTTCTATGCCGTTAGTGGATTCGCAGCTGTACCGCAGCAGAGACGCCATATTGTGGAAGAAGGTCAATTGTACACAACTAATGGGAATGTACCTAGGTTTTGGGTCTATTATACTTATCTATTTGAGACACCTTTCATAATCTAGGTTTTTAATATTGAAAAAGTTGTTTTTCTTCTTGCTCTTCATATAGTAGATGCGGTGGAAAAACAAGAAATGCTTCCGTACAACAATTAAACTGCTCACGAGATTTCGGCATTCTTCTAGTCTTGGTTGTTGTTTTAATTAAAATATAAATTCCTCTTCAATATGAAGATTGTGTAGGTTTTCTTCTCCGTGATTGCTCTTATGTTCATAGGAGAGGCTGTCAACTAGAGTTAGTTGAGTAAAAGGCTAGAGTTAGTCGTGGAAGTATTAGCTAGGAGGTAGTTGGTCTGGAGAGTATTCAATAGTCATGCATAGTAGCCTTGTAGTAGTGTTATCAGAAAAAGAGAGTTATATTAAGAGTTTAATCTAAGGTGGTACTGGAGTATGTAATTGCCATTGCTCAGCTTCGTGAAGTTGGCTATGAAATCTTACGAGGTAAGAAGTGATTTTTTCTCCCTTGTGCAAGAGTTTTGTACGTAACATCCTCGTGGTTATTTTACTATTTTGTGTTTGTTTTTATTTGTTTTGCTATCAAGTGATTATCGCCCAAGCACCAGTCCCCAGATCGGTAGTGAACTCATATAACTCATCAAAGTGGCACATAATATATGTATGGAACAAGCAACAAGTATATAGGAGGGAGGTGATTAGTAGTTAGAGATTGTTAAGGAAGTAATTAATAGGCTCACTATGACGTACAAGTGAGTATGCACAAAGGTCGCGAGTTTGTTAGTATATATAGGCACCATCATCAATATATGAGAAGTAGTTAGAAAAGGTGGTTACGTAATTAGTCGGTTAGTTGAGTAGGTGATTAGACAAATAGTGAGGTAGTTAGTTAGTTGAATATTCCTAATGGTAGCGACTAGGATAACAAGGTATATATAGTATTACAAATTGTAAATGTAATGGTGCATCATTTTTCCTTCATTCAATGATATTTCCCTTTCTCTTCTTCTATTCTCCTTCGAATTTATTAATGACAAAGATAGATCAAGAGATTCAGATCTAATCTGTGCTAAATTTACATGGTATCGTAGCAACACAACCACACATGTGTGTTGATTTTGTGATTTTGTGATTTTGTGAGATTTTGAAGAGAGGAAATTGTGTGTAATTGATCAAAGAAATAATGGTGATTGTCGCTTGACTCGCTAATCATCCATTGTTCTTACATCCTTCCGATACTACCGGAGCACCCATCATTCTATACAAATTGTAGGATCCTCGAAAATTACTCGTGTGGAGCAGAGCTATGAAGATCCAATTATTGGGGAAAAACAAGCCGGGCATCAGGGACGGGACTTGGAAGAAGGAGGATTTTGAAGCGTAATTAGGGCACCAAGTGGGATCGATGTAATGTGATTGTCTTGGGATGGATTATGAGTTCGATCATACAAGCAGTTACATGTGGGATTGTGTATGCAACAAATACAAAGTGGAGGTATGAGAAGATCTCGTGGGAGCCATTTAACAAGGTAAATGCATCACGAAATTACCAACTGCATAAAGCAATAGCTCATTGATACAAGGTAATGATAGTATCTCTGTATATTTTTCAAAACTGCACAATATATGGGATGAATTTGCAAGTATGGTGCCTCCGCCTTGTGATTGTCCTAAATCAAAGGAATTTTGTGCTCATATGCAAAGACAAAAATTAATGCAATTCTTAATGAGCCTAAATGAGGCATATGATCAAGCAAGGAGTCGATTTAATGACAAATCCAATTCTAATCTAAACAAAGCACATGCTATGCTTGTTGAGAGGGAAAGCCAAAAAATCCATAAACTAGTTCTTTTTCAATGATTGGGGAAGGAATGTACTTAGCCGCACCGCATGGAAGGAAAAGGAGTAAGCATTCAAAATAATAAAGGAGGAAATTATCATCACCACTTAAAGGGAAAAACTGGTAGGAACAACAAGCAGATTTCTCGCAAGGTGCTGACATTTGAAGGATGATTGCTATAGACTACATAGGTATCCACCTGACCGAAGCCAAAGCAAAAAGGGAAAATGAATTCTCGCTATAATGTATGTAAAAGTGCAAAAACACAAGTGCAAATGTGTAAACAGGAGTTGGAGAAGATGATTGCGGTGGACAATTACCAAGGGCACCATAGCTACCGAGATTAGCACAATCACATCATGAGGATGTTGGATAAGGGAACACCACAACCTAACATGATGGCCAATATGGGAAGGTATGATAAAAATTCTCAATCTGGCAGCAGAG
The DNA here is from genome assembly GCA_018107945.1 of Datura stramonium. Classification (NCBI taxonomy): domain Eukaryota; kingdom Viridiplantae; phylum Streptophyta; class Magnoliopsida; order Solanales; family Solanaceae; genus Datura; species Datura stramonium. Next base: position 40,197 of record JACEIK010000067.1, on the reverse strand, counting down.
GTCTTAAAATGGATAGTAGACAGGGGCTATAATCATAAGGACTTTCAAGTTAAGTGTGCTGAATAATGTCAAGGAATTTAAGGGTGATCATAATAGAAAAGTGCATCTACCTAATGGAGGAGTGACATTGGTCACACACACACAATATAAAGGTAAGATACTAGATATAGGAGAGTTGCACAATGTTTTGTTTGTACTAGATTTTCAATACAACTTACTATCAGTGTCTAAAGTGACCAGGGAACTCAATTATTTTATGTCATTTTGGGAGTACGAAATTTTTCCTATTCCGTGACCTTCCAGCGGGAAGTTGAAAGGGATTAATAGAGAACATGATGGTCTCTATCTTCTAGTTTCACAAAAATCTTCTACATATGTTAGCAGACGCGTGATTTACCCCAAGGTGTTCAATGCACATGATGATAGAACCAAGATCATGTTATGGCATAGAAGATTAACACATGTCTCAATAGGTTAAATAAAGTATATGTTTGGTTTTACATTGAATGATTGTAAGCTTGTTCTCAGTAGTTGTGACATTTGTGCATTAGCTAAACACACAAGACTTTCTTTTCCTAACAATGACATAGGATCCAGTGAAGTGTTTAATTTGTTGCATTTGGATGTATGGGTCTATATCATACTTAGACTTTTGATGGGAATAAAAAAATTTCTTATTGTTGTTGATGATTTTTCAAGAATTACATGGATATTTTTGTTGAAGTTCAAAAGTGATGTGTTCATAGTCCTCAAGTAGTTTTTTAGAATGGTGCTTACTCAATTCAATGCTTCAGTTAAGTGTGTTACAACTGACAATGGTGGAGAGTTTGTTAATAGTCATATGCAAATTAATTTATTCAATGATTTGGGATAATACACTATAGAACCCGTGCTCATACTTCCTAAATGTAATGGTGTAGTTAAAGGAAGCATAGGACACCCGCCGAAGGTTGCAGAGCACTTAGGTTTCAAGAACACATTCCTATTCAATATTGGGGCATTGTATTTTTGACTCAGCCTTACATCATTAATGTGCCGCCTTCTTCTTTTACTTGATGGAAAGTCACCTTATGAGTTGCTTTTGTATGAAAACCTTGTCTTGATCATATGAGAACTCTTGGTTGCTTGTGTTATGCTAGTACACTACCTAAAGTTGATAAGTTTGCTCCAAGGGTTGTGAAGTTCCGTCTTTATGGGATACTCAAATGTGACTAAAGGTTATATCTTATTTGATCTTGAGAAGCAAAATTTTTTTGTGAATAGAGACGTGGTGTTTCAGAAGATTCTTTTCCTTTTAAAATTGCTTCTATCATGGGTCCGCATTCACCTTTATTTTCTCCCTTTGAGGAGGACATAGAAGGAGATGTTTCTCCTGATACAACCGAGCATCCTCCTGCCAGTGTTTCTACTGATTTTGCTCCAGCATCTGGCTGCACCTGAGGTATTTCACTCCCGCCTATTCCCTCTCCTTCTGGTTTGGTTCAAAGTAGATCTACAAGGGTATCTAAACAACCTCGACTTTTTGATTATGTTACACCACTCGCCTAGCCAAGTCCTTTATCCCCTCACAGATTCTCTTACTTATGCCAACTTGTATTCTTCTTATCAGTCTTATTTGAAGGTTTTGTTATACATGAACCTCATCCTACAAGGTGTTTGTTTAATAGCAAAGTGGATTGTAGCCATGCAATCCGACTTACAAGCTCTTTGAGGATAATCATACATGGGATTTGGTTCCTCTACCTAAATAAAAAATTTCGATTGGTTGTAAATGGGTGTATAAGGTCAAATTGAAGGCTAATGGAGATATTGAGAGATTTAAGGTAAGCAGGGCCAAGGTTACAAACCAAAGAGCTGGTTTTGATTTTTAGACACATTCTCCCTCGTGGTTAAAATTGCCACCGTGAGAATTGTTCTTTCTTTTGGCCGCTTCAATATAATTCGATCTATTCATCAACTAGATATTTATAATGCATTCTTAAGGCGGAATCTTCATGATTTAAGTTATATGTAAACGCCGAGGGATTCCACAAATGTGGGGAGACTGTCTTAAGCGCACCTGTGAAATCCCCCATGGGCTGGCACCGCCGCAGGGGCAATGGAATTTGAAACTCCGTGAAGCACTATTGCACTTAGGTTTTGTCCAGCGCTTTGATCATTCTTGTTTATTAAGAAACAAGGATTAAACATCGTGATACTATTGATTTATGTTGATGATATTATAATGTGGAAGCAAACTTTTTGCAGCTTATAGATCGACTAAGGCCTCTTTTACATAAAACTTTCAAGATTAAGGACATTGGTGACTTGAAATTCTTCCTAGGAATGGAATTCAACAGATTTGCAAAAGGTATTCTCAGAATCAGAGGAAGTATGCACCCAGAGATTATATCGTACTTGGGATTAGGAAATGCTAAACCAAAGATGGACACCACTGAGGAAAATGTCAAGCTAACAACACAAGATCTGACAACATAACAAGCAAGTCGTGATGAGCTTGAGAATAAAGAACAATATCAAAGATTAATTGGTAAGATGTTGTACTTGACATTGACAAGGCCGTATATTTCTTATTCAAGAAAAACACTTAGCACGCTTTTACAACAACCAAAAAGGACTCACTGATACAAACAGAGTTATGAAATATGTGAAAAGGGAGCCGTGCTCTGGAATTCTAATTGAGTAGTAGCGTATCAAATAACTAAGTGCATATTGTGATCCATTGGGCATCTTGTCTCCAATACCAAATCGCTCAGGATTTTAATCAAACACGGAGATTCACCGTGCCATGGAAGTCAAAAAAGCAAAATGTGATTTCTAGGAGCTCAAGAGAAGGAATATCGAAGTATGGAAACCACAAATAAATAGTATGGATCACTCGCTTTATTAAAAGAATTGGGAAGTGAAGTCGTATCCAAGATTAATATTCAAAGTGATAGTAAGGCATCATTGCTGCAGCAAACAATCTGTGTTTCATGAGAGGACAAAACACATAGAAATTCATCACATATTTTATTAGAGAAAGATACAAAGATGAACAAGAAAGACAGACGTATGTATGTTCCAAGGAGCAAATAGCGATATTTTGACAAAGGGGTTGCCCAGTTAAGATGAGCATTGCAGGCAAGCTTGGTGTGTTAAATGTCTTTGCACCCACCAGCTTGAGAGGGAGTAATTAGATCACCTGATGAGAAGTAGTTAGAAAAGATGGTTATGTAATTAGCTGGTTAGTTGAGTAGGTGATTAGACAGTTAGTGAGGTGGTTATAGTTAGTTGAATATTCCTAATGGTAGTTAATAGGATAACAATGTATATATAGTACTTGGCGATTGTAAATGTACGGAGCATCAATTTTTTCCTTCATTCAATGATATTTCCCTTTCTCTTCTTCTCTATTCTCCTTCATCTTAGTAATGGCAGTATTAGATTAGTGAGATTCAGATCTAATTCATGCTAAATTCTAGAATGTGTAATTGAGATGATTACTTCTTCTTCTAAAATGTAACCTCCAATCCCTCTTCTTCTAGTAAGCAATTGCAGGTGTTACTATTGGCAAATTAGATTGTAAAAAGATAGAGCTCTCATGCTCTATTTTTCTATTTATTTAGTAGTCGATATTATTATTAATACCGATTTACATTCCACTATATCTGCTGCAGGAAAATCGACTTTATTTTCAGCTAATGATAAGTTATAAATATAATTTTTTTGCTACTAGCTTGTTTTTCTTTTTCATGCGTCGTGAAGAAAAATAGAGCTTTAGGAACACTAATGAATAGCTTCAACATTCATTATATATTTCAAAACTAGTGAATAGCTCCGTCCTTCGTGCGGTATTTCTATTATATAGAAGAGCTATAAATAAGCGTTGACCAATGTCATTTTGAAAATCTAACTTCATCTAAGGGTAAAATTATAATTATAACATCATTGGTTAAAATAGAATTCTAGAAAAATCTATTTTCTTTTTCAAGACCCACAAAAAATCTATGTGTGTAAGAAAATACTTTTCATGCAAACTTTTTTTTTCTTTTATATTATAACAAATTTTTATTCTATTTTTGCGTGAGTTTTAGTTTTCATAAACATTTAAAAGTTTTCTCTTAAAGAATTTTTTTAATCAAAAAGGGAAAAAGCTAAAATTTATAAAATTTTAAAAATGGAAGTTAGCAAAAATCTATGAAATTATATATATATAAAATTTTTTTAATTTTTTTAATTTTTTTAATTTTTTTAATTTTTTTATATTTATTAAAATATTAATTTAAGAAGTAAGTTTACAACCTCAATATATTTAATCCTTATTTGAGATTTATTCATATTATATTAGGAGAAAATACTTATAAGTTTAATCAATGTGAGAATGTAGTATATATAATATCTACTTAATAAAAAGTTCAAAATGCCTTTACGCTATGTGAAATTAAACAAAATATCATTCCGTTGATAGTTTTGTCCAAAATTATCTTTGTCGTTGAATAATTCGTCCAAAAATATCTTTGCCAAGCACTGTTTGGTCTAAAAAATACTCCTATTCTTACTTTGGGTCAAAATATCTCTTTTTCTAATAAACATATTATTTATTTTCTTTTAAAATTGTCATTTTTAAAAAATATTATTTTTTAAAAATACATAAACAAAGAGACAATATAAAAAATTAATTTAACTAATTTTTTTTTAAAAAATGATATTTTTTCTTCTTAATCTCATTTAATCAATTAAAATAGAATAATCCCATGTATTTTTTAAAACTGATAATATAAGTCATATATAAGATCATACTCATTATTAATTTTCATTTAGATAATAATAAAAATATTTTTAATTTTTTTAATTTTTTTAATTTTTTTAATTTTTTTAATTTTTTTATCTTTTTTGATTTTTTTAATATTTTTAATTTATTAAAATTAAAATGAAAAAAGGATCAACAATAACTCTATTGACGATATTTTAAAGATATTTTGTGATTTGAAGAAATATAATAAATTTTCGTGTTTTATGGCACTTGATTGTTGCATCTTATCTTTAAAACCAAGGATTATATTAGCAACTTCATCATTTTTTCACTCGGAAAAGATTAAGAAATAAAAGTATCTTTTATTTTATTAACAAAATAATTTTAAATGACTATTTTAAATAATTAAAAACTATTTATTTAATTTCAAATATTAAAATTATATATATATTAAAAATTTCATGAGGGGTTACAATATTTTATTAGAAAAAGAATGTGTTTAAATAAAAATGTTTATTAGAAAAAGTATTTTTAACTCAAAATTAATAATGAAAATATATTGACAAAACTATTTATGGAGATCATTTTTTCTTCCACAATAAATATCAAAAAATTAATAAATTCTCTTAAACATTACAATGAAAAGTAACATATAATATATATATTTCCTCCATTTTAAAATAAGCAGTGTTTGTAGGTTAGGCATACCCTTTAAGAAAATTTTATCACCCTATAAAGTAAGGCATGGCTTTACTCAAATTTATCCTTAACAACATCTTGAAAAAGTTGTAATTCTTAGTTTTTTTTTATATTAATTGAATATCTTTATTTATTTAACTTAACTTTTAAAAAATTAAAAAAGGAAATAATGATGTGATTATTTAAAAGTTGAAAATTTTAAAAAAACAAAAAATTAAAACACCATTTATTTTGAAATGGAGGGAATATATATCTTATCTCCTTAAATTACATAATTTTATTTACATTTACTTCTAAATTAAAGAAAATTGTATATATTTAGACTCAAAAAATTTAAAAGATATATGTGTAAGTTATCACATTTACTTACAATCTATATCATGTTAATAATTAATAATGTCTTTTTGACTTTTTAGTGAGAGTACTATTTTATCTCATTAGATATGTAAATCTCTTTAAAATATTTTTTTAGTTATTATTAAATAATATAAAAAAAACAAATAACTTAAAAAAAAAAAAAACGGAAAAAAGAAAGATTTTCTAATTTTATCTGTGAATTTTTTTATCAAATATTTAATTTTTAAAAATTTATGAATTATAAAAAAAAAAAAACCCCAAAAACAAAAAACAAACAATATAAAAAATATAAAAAAACTAAAAAAATCAAATATTTAATTTAATGTTTGAATTTAATGCTAAGGGGATATTGAAATAATAAGCGATGAAACATTTAATTCTTTTAAATTAGTTGAATTTAACATATTATAAATTATTACTTAATTTGATACATCCGAAAAAATTATTTATTAAGAAGTATAAATAGAAAATCTTATTATGATTTTTTATGTGCTTAGATGAAAAGAATAAAAATTGAATGATTTCTTTAAAATAAAATAAACTTACATAAAAAAAACAAAAAGGCAAGAAAAAATTAAAATTAGAAAATTAATTTTATAATTTTAAATATTTAAATTTTTTTCTAAATTCAAATAAATAAGATTAGATATATGCTTTTCTTAGTTAAATTTGTATTAGTCATAAAATCTAGGTGAAGACAAAATTTATTTTCTTTAAAAGTATGTAACTAACAAAATAAACTTGTTGGAAAATTAATGTAAGCTTAAAATTTCATATATTTTTATTATTTTCTTTATTTAAAATTTTAAAAAAGCAAAAAATTTAAAAATAAAAAAGGAATAAAATACAAAACCTGTATATCTCTGTCCTAAATCTTCAAAATCAAACAATTTTTTTATTTTCTATTCCTTTTCTCTCATGGAGTGTTTTTTATTTGATTTTATTTTTAGCCTCATAATTCTCTACCCACTTATTTTTTGAAAAAACATTATGTATTCCACTTTTTAATTTATTCTTCTTGGATTCTTGAGTTTTTTCTTCTTCTCAAAATAATAAACTATATATACTAAATATCAAAGAAATTTAAAACTTAATATATATTCCTTTTGAAAACTTCTCCTATAAATTCAACATACAACTTCATAGAAAAAGGGATTACTTGAAAGAGATAATCCATCTAAAAACTTAAAATAAATTTCATTTTGATTTTAAATTTAAAAAAAAGGACTATAAAAAGATAAAATGGAAATAATAAATTTAGCAGGAACTATATTTGTGAAAAAAATGTTAATGTAAGTCCATGCATTTAAAAATTCATACAAGATACATTTTTATGCTGATTTAAATTATTTATTTTCACATATATATTTTTTCATTTCTACTACCTCCTTCTTTTCTCATCTCGCCATTATTTACTTGTTCATTTTCGCCTATTCATGAACATTAATAGATTATTACATCAAAATTACTAAGAAATAAAATAATAAAGAAATGAAGAAGAAGAAAAAGAGTAATTAAATAAAGCATTTAAAATGAAACAAAAAAAAAAAAAGGAAAAAGTAGCTAGGCAAGAAAGAAGAGAGAAGGAGAAAATTAATAATAAACCAATTAATTTATATCCAAGTTCTTATTTATGTGACAAAAAATCATACCTCGCAAAGGGTTCACTTCAGAGAAAGAAATGTTCAACGCATAAAGATATTAGAGACACAATTGCTGAGTTTTCAAAATCTAAACTTAAACATTTTGAATATTATCTCGGTAATATTAAGAAAGAAAAGTGCTTAATAGTACTAACTATTTCATGAATAATTTTGGAATAAACAATATACATACATAAAAGAATAAAATTTGCATAATAAAAACTGTAAATCTGGAGAGTATGTTATCGTATGCATCATGCAAGCCCCTAAAAGGGAACTCCAAAATTTTAACATTTGGTTCAAGTGGCAATTGACCTCGGTTTTTCTTGCAAGTGCGAAAGCTCCTCTAACATAGCCACCACAACCTAAAAGATTAATAAGACAATCATAATGTTTTGCCATGTATTACCCCATAATATAACCTTCTCATAGGATAAAAATAAATTCGTCCGGGTCACCCACCTAACCAAGGTTACTCGTAGGAACACAAAATAACAAGTAAAGTCACTTTCCGAATAACTCTTAAAAAAATGAAAAAAGTAAAATTATCAAGAAAATACTGCACCGCATATCAAAAAAGTGAAAAACTTGAAATGGTTTGAAGTTGTAAAAATGAGTTCTTATCAAATCACTATACAAATATCTTTCAGTAAATAAGCTTCACTAAGAGAGGAGTAAATAAATGTGACGTTTGAGGGAAAAGAATCGAAAAGTGATGGTTGATTTTTTTTTTAAAAAAACAATCATTTTTATCATTTTGAAAAGGTTAATACTGCAACTTTAAAACTTTAATCATCACAATTATTTTAAAGGTTGTAATTGTTTCATTATGTTAGTTATAGTAGCGTTTTCTAAATGCCAACATTTATGCAGAGAAGTGCAAGAATTACATAAAACACAAGTTACCATGATGGACATAAATATAAGTCACACGCCAAAAGTAAATTTAATCCGCAGTGTTTGAGGTCAGTTTATCAAGTTTATGGACATTTAATACAAACCCAAAATACCAACAATAACCAAACAAGAAGTAAATCGAAATATACGAAAACTATCAAACAAAAATAAAAAAAAAAAATGCAACAACTTCATATTACCTATTAAAAGGTGTAGAGTATGATCATGACACAAACACATATATTTTTTAATTTGAGTCTATTTACGTATAGATCTTCATTAGAGGATTGTGTATAAATACTATTATAACCGGTACTCGAAGATGAAATAATTGGAAGGTGAAAATATAATATATGAAATAATAATTTAAAAAAATATAAAAGTATAACTAAAGCAAAATTACCGAAAAGGTAAAACAACTCTCCTCACTTACTCGATATTCGATGGTAAAATATTACTATCTAATTAATATTTTATTATATATTAATTTACTACGTGAGGCAAAATGGTAATCCAATTGTTAAGATATGGTTTACTACATTATTATTATTATTATTATTATTATTATTTTCAATTTTTTATTTTTTCATTTTTTTTGGTTGGTTTTTTGTTTTTTTTAATATTTTATTTATATTAATATTTTATTATGTTTAAAATTTTTAATTAAATTTTAATTTAGTGGAGGGGCAAAATGGTAATCTAACTTTCAACTTAGGGGCTTTCCACTTATATAATAATTTGATTATAGGAATAATTTCAGATTTTTTAAAATATCAAATCAAATTAATTGTAGTCGGATTTTAAATCTATAAATCAAATCAAACCAATAAAAACAGATTTTTCAACCTTGATTTTTTTTTATTTTTTCGGATTTTTTCTCTCGACAGTCTTTCATACAAACATATAATTTATACTTGAAATATTTCTTTACTTCCACAACATATAACTATCTAAGGTTTCTCTTAATTAAGAAAATATCATAAAATATGAGACAAATATTGACATTGTACTAAAATGTTTAACCAAAAAGATATAAAATTCCATAAAATAAATATTGCTATTAATAAAGTCATAATGAAATAATTATACTCTAAAGGGATGTTTGGTTGGGAAACAAGTTATCTCAGGATAAACTATCCGAGGATTAGTTATCCCTGAATTGCTATTCCATCTTCAATGTCGTATAAAAATAATATTGTAATCCTGCACAACTAATTTTGGAATAAGTTATCCCGAGATTTAACCCAACCAAACATGGGATAATCTATCCCAAAATTAATCAATTACAAAGAATTTTTTTAAACTAAAACGAAAAAATATTAACTTAAAGTTCAAGAGAAAATTAATCATGTTTTTTCAAAAAAAATAAAAAAAATAAAAATATTTTTAAAAAATATTTTTCAAAAATTAACTTGACATGTTTTTATTGTGTAAATTAACCGATGCAAAATTAAAGAATAGATATCTAATATTATTGTCATTCCTAGTATTGAAATCATTTCTTTGGTTAGCATTAATATTGATTTGATTTTGGTTTGGAACTTATTTGAGTTAATAACATGTATGTATGAGTTATAAAACTTATTGGATCATTCAAAATTCAAAGTCCAAGCTTAAAATAATATATTAAATATAAAATTCAAAAATTAAGAAGTATTATGAATTATATAAAAATATTTATAAAAATTATATATATAATATCGGATTGGCTTGGTTCGATTTGACTTTTTTAAGGTAAAACCAACCAAACTATGATCAGATTTCTTTTCCAACATCAAATTACTAATTAATTTTTTTTTTCAATTTGTTTTGAATTATTGAGTTAGTGTAATTTATCGATTTACTTTGTATACCACTGCATTAAACTATTCTGTTACTCTTTTATGTTCAAGGTTTTAGTGAATACAACGATTAGACATAATGAGTTTAACCTATTTTATAGGTCTAAAATAGTTGCCACTTCAATTTCTTTTCATCAAATATTATTTTATTGATTTTATGAGCTTTTTTATTTTTTATTGAAATGCATTGGAAGAAAAGTAAATAACATTTTATCAATTTTGGTTAGTTGGATTTTTTTTTTTTCTGAAGGTTAGCTGAAGTTTGATAGATTTAATTAGGCATTTATTCATTTTCATTATAAATGAACTGTAAGATTAAAAATGTAAGTTGTCCACTAACAGAACTGCTAACCTTAGGCTAGTTAGGTCAAGTTCTTCAATCAGTCTTGTCTTATTTATGATCCTATATAACACATATTATATATTGATTTTTTTTTCAAACTTTTAATTTTAATTTGAATATGTAGAAAAATATAGGTGATTCAGTTTGAAATAGTGAACGATGAAGATTTTTTGAACACTTGTAAATATTTGAATATATATTTTATTGCGGAACTCATTGCTAGCGCATATCTTGAAGTATTGCTTTATCAATATGTATAAGCATTAAAATATATATTTTTCTAAATTTATCCGAATTGATAAATTTAATTATTCTTTTAAAGTTATGTATTAGCTAATTTAATATTGGAGATTATCTAAATAGGATAATGATGTATAATAGTACCAAACTCAACTCATGCTTCAATTCAATGAGTTATGTGGAAATATATCAAGAAGAGTAGCCTCTTATTTCTTGTAGTATGTAGAATGAAAGTCAAAAATCACTTTTAAAGATTAGATGAGCTTGCAAATAAATATTTTGTAATTTATATATATACTTAGGTATTACTCATAGTTAATTAACAATCTTATTTTAATGCATAACTATGGAGGTTATTATTAAATTATACTATATATTGGTGTATATATATATATATAAAAGATTTTTCACCCATTAGCTAAGTAGCCTATACATAGTAGGCGTAAGCTTAATTAAATCACCAACCTTATTTTATTGCATAACTACCAGAGTTAATTTTAAGTTCAATCACTTTATGTGTTTAATTAATTAATGGTGTAATATATTAAAATAAAAAGGAAAATGAGTAATTATAAAATATCAGATTGAAAAGCAGTTTATTAGAGATGTATCAGAAAACTTCTGTTACTTTCAATTTTGTTGGTGTGATCTTTGAACTTGACCTTAGACAACTACACTCATCGTTAACAGACAGGCAAACAGGTTTATGGTTTACATTGTCTGTGTATGAACTTTTTTTCTTGACATATCCACATTATTTATCATGATAATTGATCAGGATAATAAACGATTATGATCAAATGCAACCTGGTAACCTAGAAAATAGAATAAATAACTTGTTATAACAGATTAAATTATGTTCGATACAAGTTGTACCTAAGTATGCAAGCCAGAAAAACATAGGACCTGCACAACCCCTAAAGCACATAGTCATTCTCCAGCAATGGTCTAGTTGGAGCGTCCAATGGCAATGGCACTTCTGTTTTCCTAACAAGGCTCAACAACTGCTGCTGAATCATGCGACTTCTGTCTTATTTCCAATAATCCCAACTTTTTTACAATAACAAACAATATTCCCGGGAGAAGAAATAATAGAAATGTCAAAAGGAAACTTATCCACATTTTAGAGTTGATGATATTTTTTGATGATTATTTTCATCAGCTGTAGGATAGCTGACTTGGGGCAATTACATGGGCACTAGGAGAAGGACTCGAGCAATCCGCCTCCGCAACTATGGAAAATGGCCTTGTATTCGGGTTTCACAAATATTTTCCATCCGTAACACATTGCCAAACTCGACCAGATTATTCGAGTAGAAATAAAACACATTCTTGGGGAAAGACCCTTCTGGTGCTGGCTGCACATTAGGAAACCTGATTGTGATAGATCTTCCACGTTAGTATATCCACTTGCAGATTTTTGGCATACAAATCATAAGCATCATAAGCCAAGATTCCCAAAACTGCGTCAAATAAGTGTAACCAGGCAAAGGATAATAAAAGGATGACCAATTAGCCAAGCTTTGGTAAACCAGAACAAGTTTCTTTACATAAGGCTTCCCATGATCCCGGATGTGATAAAGAATTGTTTATAGCACCCGTAGACTCTCCATTTTAAGCTGTACCTTGTAAGCCGATGGCTGAGGAGTTTTATCCCTGTCAAGTTGGAAGGAACATATGCATCATAAGGAACACCAGTTCTGGTTCTTGGCCAGGTCAATTCCCTGAAAGCATACTGCTGGAGTAAGGAATCAAGAGAGCTTTTTGCAGATGATTCAGATCCAACCAGAACAGGAATTAGAAACCAGATAATTATGTAGAAATAACCTGATGAATACACTGATTGGGAGGAATGTTTATTTGAACAAAAATCTTTCCGCTAGATAACTAAGCCCAAGATTATATTAGAGGCCTTCAGAGGGGATTATGCAATCCCTTCTGCTTGTTGAAGAAGGGTTGATGCACGGATAAGATTCAGGAGGGAGCTAAAGAAAATGGATGTTAGTATATGGAACCCATTTGAGCTGCAGATCTCAAGAAAGAATTAGTGGAGAACTACTTAGGCTATAGCTGGACAAAAGTCAGCTTCTGGATTAAGTACTGTGCCAGGCCATTTGGATGCCTTAATTAATTAGTCATTTATTTGTTTTGATTCTTTATTTTTGGTTTAAGGAAGGTCACTTCCTTTTTCTTAAAGCGTCAATGTTGGAACTTCAAGACCAAGTTGGGTAAACTCTACTAGAAAAACTTGATCAATTTACAATTGTAAAGCATGTGTGATAGATAGCAAATATCACAACTGATACTCATCAAGATGATAACACAAAGTAAATAGAATGTACAACAGAAAGGCAGGACAAAATCAAAAGCAACTGAAAGAATTGAACTAAATGTTGCAAAAGAATCTTTGTATTACCAGATGAATACTAGAAGAAAACAATTGTTTGTTAAAGCAAATTTATGGCAGATATTCATTCTCTAATGAGGGTCTTGTACGAGTCTCTGAAGCCACAGGAGCCTTTGTATACCCAACTCTTGTCATAAGCAATGGTACATCTCTTCGCTGCCTCTTCCATTCTGTCAAACTTTTTCTGCTTATCATACTTTGAGACAAGCAATCAAGAAACCAAGAAAACCAAAGCCACAAATCCACCAACAACTGATCCAATAATATTCCAATTTTTCCTACCACTTTTATGATGACCATCTCTGCCACTACCACCACCTCCACTGGCAGGTTCTGGCTCAGGAGTAGAAAATCAACCACTATAGAAAAATGGCCTTGTTTGGTAGTCTTGCACACATTCCCATTCAATATATTGTCAAATTCCACTGCACCATCCAAGTGGAAGTACACACACTTAGGTGACAACCCCACTGGCACTGGTTTACATTAGAAAATTGACCAAAATGGGCTTCTCTGATGCTCTGATATCCAATTCTGGCAGATTTTTAGCTGATAAATTGGAAGCATCATAACTTAAAATACCCAAAACTGGGGTTAGATGAGTGTAACCTGGTAAAGGTAATACAAATTGACCAATTGGCTAAATTCAGGTACACCAAAACAAGCCTCTCTACATAAGGTTGCTCCAAAACACCAATTGGGATATGAAATTCTTTGTATCTGCTGACCCCCTTCTCCTATGCTCCCACTCCCCTTAACCTGAGTGCAGCAACTTTGATTCCAGTGAAATTCAAAGGCACATTGCCATCGTAAGGAATCCCAGTTCTTGGCCTAACAAATGCTCTAAAAGCATAATCTTGAAGAACTGAATCAAGACTTGCTGAAAAACTCTGTACTTGTTGATTGAGCATTAATGAGCACTGGTAGAAGAAGGACAATGTGGAGAAATGCAACAAGAAACATCAGAAAGTGAAGATCTGAAAAGGGTGTACGAAATTTCACTTGATGAACTGCACAAGTTCCTCTCTTGATTATTGAAAGAAAAATTCCCATCCTTTACATTCTTGTAAGACATAAAATATTAGCAGGACAGGAGAGAGAGCAGCAATCTTGAATGCACCCATATTCACAAGTGTGGATTTTTTTTGTTTTCTACAGAAACGTAGTTGTCATTAGGATATTAAAGAGGAAACCACAAGCACAAAGCTTACCAAAAAAATTAAAAGAAGAAGAAGAAGAAGAAAGATCTGGTGGAGATTATAAAAAGGGTAATGAAGCAATGATATTCAACATAAAAATGGAAAGCAACAACCATACATGATACAGCTGTGTCTAGAGAGAGTCCATCGCATTTTTGTGCATTTACCGGAAAGTAAAGTCAGTCATATTCAAGACAAATCAGCAATAGATTATACCACCAAGTACCATCAAGCTGAAATGGGGACCTCAACTGTGTGGAACATGGGAGCTTCTGCTACTACTCCACACGTGGACACCACACTACTTCACACTTGATTACTTTTACTCCCTCCCTTTTATATTAAATTAAATTATGTATTCTATATTAACTTGATACATTTTTTATTTATTTTATTAAATTAATATTATTATTTATGATTTTAAAAATATATAATAAATTTCAATAAAAAAAAAAATCTATTTTTAGTAAAATAGATGAGAAAGTCGTTTACTTTATTTAAAAAGTCACTTAATGTCGTTGGTTCATGAAAAGTTATTTGACTTTCTTCTCTATTAAAAATGAGAAAACTTAAGAAATGGACAACAATTCAAAGAAATAGGTTTAAGTATAATATTTATTTATTTATATAAAATGTGAATATTTTTTTATATGTGATGTGTTGTATTTAACATAGGTAAAACATAACAAAAAATACAAATACAAAACTTGAAATGTAGGAGTAGATTTTAAGAATTAAATTTCAAATAAAAAAATCTTATTATAAATCACTCAAGTGATAATTATTCCGCTTCATTAATAATATGATTCTAATAAATGACAGAATTTTATTTACCATAACAACTTGTGAAATAAAAAGAAAAATAAAATTTACTAAGATGTATTTCTTTTTTAAATTTAATAGTGCTTCCACCCGATAAATACATAACCATCAAATACAAATACGCTTATATGTATTTGAAATCTATCTGTATATGTAAATTACATGTACAGATATATTTGAATGTATAAAAATAGAACTAATACATATTCCCCGCTTAAAATAAATATTTTGCAAAGATAAATACGTTACTCCATTCCAATATATATCTCGAAGTATTTAAATGTATATGTATAACATAATAACATTATCATGATGTAATGTATGATTTCGTTTTATTCCATAAATATAATTAAATACATTTATATGTTTTACTTAATATATTAAAGGTCACGACTACATAATGAAACAGATTCGTAAATAAAAATTATTAATGAAACAAACATCAAAAATTTGATTAAAGCAAACATAACTCGATTGTCCTGCTTGTTGAACAACATTGTTTGCCGTTTGTTTGTATTGTTTGCCATTAAAATCAACAATTGGAAGATATACCTCTTGTTAATCTCTTTGGTGTTGTATTTTCAGCCATTGATGAAGCTTTCAATACTAAAATACAAAACCCTAAAATTCAAAAAAGACACTCGTTGAAAAATTAAATATCTAAATACATATAATACATAGATTATAAAATATATAAATATGATTTCAAAACAAAAATAAATCTACTTGAGATTTCAAAATATCATAAAGATTTGAATTCAATAAAAAATAAATATTTGCACGGTTTAAAGAAGATTTCTTTTAAAATATAAAAAAATATATATTTAAAATTAAAAAATAAATAGAAATCACGAATGGAACTTACTTGATTTAATAAGATTCTGTAAACAATGGCAGCGGAATTTGTGAGAATCGTGGACAATTAATAGAGGAAAATAAGGGGTTGAAAATGAAGAACGGTAGAGAGAGAGAGGAGAAGAAAGGGGCTGGGTAGGCAGTTACAACAGACTGTGCAATATATTAAAAAAGTAAAAATACAAAATAAAAAAAATAAAAAATAACATATTAAATAAAATAATGGAAAAAAATTTAAAACTATAGCCATTATGTAATTTTTCCTTTGAAAATATCACTTATTTTATGCCATTTTTACTCAAAAATCAATCAAGCTCCAATAAGTGATATATCATATATTTTTAATGACACTTGATATTTTAAGCCAATTTTTTTTTAAAAAATAAACTCCAACCATTTTAACAAAAGAAATCCTTTCATTCGACCCAGTACATACGACCATAATTTTCTTTTGATAATAACGACATAAAATAATATTGAACATACAGGTCTGGGTTTGTAACCCAGTAGCATTCTTACCTAGCAGTAGTAAAACTATACTTGAACTTGATTACTTAAATTCATTTAGCAACAGTGATTTTTTATTCTTGCTACTATAGAAAAAATATATATCAATAGAAGCTAAATGGATCCATTTTAAATTAGTATTTTTCGCTCCTTTTAACATAGCATACTCAATTAGAATATACTATCAACTCTTGCTAAATAAAGTGGCTGACTTTCTATTGCCAAACAGGGTTCCACATCGAATCTTCACACAGAATAGCATGTTCCACACCTTCAGTCAGCTACCAAGACAAACCATGCCCGTGGGATTTGTTCAACTTCACAAGAGTCAAATGCATAGCATTATTAAAGCAAAATCTGATAAGGCAAACTTCAACATTAGCCAGTTAGTTCTTGCACACAGAGCTGCTGAGCCAGAAAGTAGTAATTTTTGTGCTTTTCAGGTTTCCGGTGATATTATATCATCAACTCTCTTTTTGCTAACTAAGAACTCTGTTTTAGAAATTATGCATGCATCATCTATGTCGGTAGTACAATTTGCAAGTCTTCCTAATGAGAGAGCTTTGAAATTTTTAACTAGGCTCAATGTATATGTTAGTGCCACATCTAATTATAAATTCCACAAAAGAACATATCCTTCGCTCCTAAAATTACGTTACAACAACCCTTCTCCTTGTTTTTGTTCCTCAGTTTGCCATTTGTTAAACAATCCGCTTGCCCGTCTTACTGTAGTCTTGCTCCATTCCTGACAAATAATCCCGTTTTAGGCTTTTGTTACGTTGGGAAAGCCATAAGATATCTCAATGTTAGGAAAGACGTTGTGAACATCAAATTGAGATAAAGCCCAATTCTTCAACCTGCAATGGCTAATAAATTAATCGTAGTCATTTTAACAACAAAATAAAGTTTTAGTGAAATCAATCCTTCCATACAGAAAACAGCTTTCAGGACATGGACGTTGAATGTCACCCCTAACAACCAAACGAGCCTTGAGTCTGTCAATAGTACCATTTGGTAGATACTTAATCTTATAAACCCATTTAGCAGGTAAGGTAGTCTTGCCTTTGGGCAATTGCACGACTTCACAGGTGTTATTGAACTCTAAAGCCTCAAACTCCTTAGATATAGCTCCCTGCCATCCAGGGTGTAACGAGGCTTGAGAAAAAGAAGTAGGTTCGAAGATACTAGAAATAGACTTCAAAAGGGACTGATTGGAAGGAAATAAAGTAGAAAAAGAGAGTAGATGGAGAAACTGGAGATGCAAAACAGTGAGGAGTGAGAGGAGTAAAAATGACAGAGTTACAAACATAGTCCTGTAGGCAGTGAGGGAGGTGATGAGCCCGAACTGATCTTTTAAGGGCAGGAGGTATAGGAGTAGAAATGGGAGAGAAGGGGAATCAGTTGGGGAGGGTAAAACAGTAGGTGTAGAAATAGAATGTGGTAAAGGAGATGTAGGATCAAGAGAGAGAGGGGAAGATGAAGAATTACGAACTGAATCATAGGCAGAAAGAGTAGTAGTAGTAGTTGGGAATATATGAGAGGGTGAAGGAGCAGAAACTATAGGTGGAGAGACAGGATGGGAGGAGAAAGGGAAATGTTGTTCATAGAACACAACATCCCTAGACACAAAAATAGTATGTGAGGTTAGATCAAGCAACTTGTAGCCCTTATTCCCAAAGGGGTATTCCAAGAAGACATACTTAATGGATTTAGGGTCCAATTTAGATCTATATATAGGTGAAGAAGATGCATAACAAAGGCAACCAAAACTCCCTAGAGTAGAGTATGAAGGAGGTGTTCCAAACAAAATCTCATAAGGTGTTTTGAGTTTAAGAACTTTAGAAGGAAAACTATTTATTAAGAATGTGGCAGTCAAAAAGCATTCCCCCCATAATTTAATAGGCAAATTGAACTGATAAAGAAGTGCTCTATAGGTTTCACGAAGATGCCTATGTTTCCTTTCGTCCCATTTTGTTGAGGAGTGGAAACACAAGTAGTTTGGTGTAAAATGCCCTGTGAAGCCAGAAAATCAGATGTAGAAAGACTGCTGCCCAGATCTAGTGCATTGTCAGACCTAATCACTTTAACTTTGGTCTGAAATTGTCTTTCAATCATGGCAAAAAACTGCTTGAGAATAGGAAAGACATTAGACTTGGTACGTAGAAGATAAGTCCAAGTAGCTCTACTATGATCATCAACTATTGTTAGAAAATACTTAAAACCATCATGAGTTTCTGTTTTATATGGACCCCAAGTGTCTATATGGATGAAATCAAGAATCTGTCTAGAAAACTTAGTATTGGAAGGAAAAGGCAGCTTAGGTTGCCTAGCCTTAGCACAAATATCACAAGGATGTTAAAAGCAGAAATGAAAGGAAAAATGTTCTTCATATTAGAAATGGGCATATGCCCCAATCTATTGTGCCAGAGGCATACATCATTTGAGTGAATTAAAGAAGGAAAAACTGAACTAGAAAACTTGTCACTAGATAACCGATTACAAGGAGAAGAACTAGAATCCTTAGATAATCTTGTAACAGCTCTAGAAATGACTTGATTGCAATCTGAAGAGTGTAGAAGATAGAGACCATGATGAACTTTACCAAGCATCAGTGGCCTCTTCATTGTGCATCACAACACCAAAAGATGTAAAAAATAAAATAGAATTAAATTGACTGCACAGTTTCTGAACAGAGAGAAGGTTATATTTGAAACTAGGTATGAAAAGCACATTGTGAATGGTGAAACGGGGAAAAATAGTAGCATATCCATATTGAAAGACTAATACTTTAAGAGAATTAGGTAGATTAACATGAAGGGGTTTAGGGAGATCTCTGATATTAAACAGAAGACCTGATTCAGAGGTCATATGTTTAGAAGCTCCCAAGTCAAGGATCCATGAAATGGAATTAAGGCAACAATAAATGAATTATTTGGTAAAAGGTGAAGTATTTATACCAGCACAATGTGCAAAAACTATGTCCTCGGGAGCTTGATCACCTTGATTGAGTTTTTGCCCTTGCTGGTACATCTGATAAAGTGTATTGTACTAATCTTGAGTGATGGGTCTATCTCCAGCAGCAATAGATTGTAAAATAGTTCTCTCAGGTGCAATCACCGCATTACTTTTAGCACCAGTAGTAAGCTTCTTATTCTTAGTAAACTTAAAATCTGGGGGATATCCTATCAATCTGGGACTATCTTCAACAACATGATTTGTCTTCTTGCAATAAGTGCAATACAAGTTGTTCTTCCTTGCCTATGGAAACTTGTTCCTCTCATAGTTGTATTTTTGATTGCCTTGTAGTTTCCTTCCAGCAAACAAAGCTGACTCTGCTGTTTGTTGATAACTTTGAACCTCCATTTGCTTCTCATCCCTAATGAGTAAGGAATAAGCATGGTTTAGAGAAGGCAAAGGAGATAACACGAGTAAATTACTTCTTGCCCCAAAATAGGCATCATTTAGTCCCATAAGGAACTGAATAAGCTTGTGATCCTGTTGAGATTTGTTGTTTTTCACCTTACCACCGCAAAAATAGTCACAACTGCAAGGTTGAGTTATATCCAAACTGTCTAATTCATCCCATAAACGTTTGAGTTTTGTATAGTAACTTGCTACATCAAGATTTTTTTGAACTGATTCATTGATTTATTTTTGCAGATGATAGAGTTGAGGATCATTGCTCTGTCCAAACCTTTCTTCAAGTTCATTCCACATTTCCCTAGCTATTCTTGAGTACATGACACTCTCAGCAATGTCCTTTGAGAGAGAATTCAAGAGCCAGGAGATGACCATGTCGTTACACCTGGTCCAAATTTTAAGATGATCTAAAAAATTATGTGGTGAAGAGATGGAGCCATCAATAAATCCTACTTTTTTTGCAGACAAGGCTATTAGAATACCTCTTCTCCATCCCCCATACCCTTTAGCATTGAAGACAGAGCTCACCAGTTGCATCCTTGGTGAGTCTGAAGGATAGAGGTAAAAGGGGTGAGAGTGATCGATTGATTCCTTTTCACCAGTCTGTGCAGCTGGTGTACAATTAATATCATCACATCTAGTAGGGGTTACTTCAGTCATGATGTTAGGAGAAGAATGAAGAGAAAACGAAAATGAATTTTCCTATCAAAGCTCTGATACCATGTTAGGAAAGGAATTAAAAAATGGAATTCATGAATTTTCTCTGTATATTTTCATTGATAATTTGTACATGTATTTATACATCATAATGAAATTATTCTACCACTACTGCCTATACACCTGTCACAATGTTATTGAAAAATGGCCATAACTATCCTAACAAACTTCTATAAAAGAAAAAAAAAAGAAATCATAAAAATAGTTGTCCTATACACATGGTAATTGGAAGCTACTAGAATCATTTCCATCGGTGATTAAATAAATGGCTCTGATTGTGAGTTGAGTAGTAGAGATCAACGACTGTGATTGCTGAAGGAAGATAAGAATAAAACACTTTGGTTTTGTCAAAGTGATAAGCTTGTGTCTGAGATTTTGTTCATCGTCTTCATCACTGCCTCTTCTTGGTGTTCTGAAAATTTAGAAATCATATTCCCAACACTCAAAAACAAAATAATTATCTTTCATTGGCTGCATGAGAAATTTTCAATTTTTTATATCCTCTTTATAGCCATTAATCTTTTTATTAGCCATTAAACATTTGTAACCTATGACATATTATGTGACTTAATTTCTCATTGTATTCTTTGACCAAAAAATTTAGATTATTCTCCCTATA
>JACEIK010000066.1:696882-708113 GCA_018107945.1 Datura stramonium | reverse complement strand
ACATTGACACTAATTTGGAGCAATTCCACTTACCTTAGCTCGGTAGCTCGACGATTTGTCGGCCGAATTTTGCGAAACTAAATCCGTAGGAATGCTCCCTACTGCTAAATACCTCGGTATCTGAGGTTAATTTGGATTTGGACTATGTTTGACGGCGTAATCGAGCGATATTTTATAAGAACCCTCGTACCCTCTGTTTTCTCGCTCTTTACTGGAAATTTCTGTTTAATGAATGAATAAACCGAAGTTGGAGGCTTTATATACTTGGGCCTGGACAGGCCCAACGTGTCACGGAGCCAACGCGGAGGGGCTCTGCCCCGGCTCCTTTCGCGATGGTTCGACAGGTTACTCGTCCGATCTTTTCCCGGGCCTTTTTCTAGCATGTATGGCTTTCAAATACGCTTAACCAACACGCGAATAGGCCATCTATGTGTCGGAAATTTACGGGGTGTAACATCTACTCCATGCACAAATTGACTCACTCGATCCCTCTGGTCTGCCACCAACTCTGGCGCATATTTGGATAAACGGGTGAACTCTAGTGTGTACTCCTGAACTGACATATCACCTTTCTACAAATTTACAAACTCGGCCACCTTCAGTTCCCTCATCTCACGAGGGAAGAACTGATCCAGAAAGGCCGCATGAAACTCTTCCCAACCTATAGGGCCTGCCCCCACTGCCCTAGCATCTTTCCATTGCTTGAACCATATATGCACCACCCCTTTCAGTTGATAAGAGGCCAAATAAAAAAACTCTCCATTTGTCACCCCCATGACCTGGGTGATTTTAGAATCTCTTCAATGAAGTCATATGGGTCCTCATCTACCTTGGACCCCAGCAATTTTGGAGAGTTCATCCTCAAGAAATTTCTGATCTGAGCCGCCGCCGCATTGCCATTCTGTGGAATATACGCAACATCCTTCTGATTGACCTGAGCGGTCAAGGCTGCGCAAGCATCTGGATAGCAGCCTGAAACTCAGCATGGGCAACTGGCTCTAGTGCCTGGTGCTCCTGAACTGGTGGGGCTTGCTGGTTCCCATTATGGTTGCCATCCTCGTGGACTTCACCATTTCCATTTCTCCTACCATTCATTCTTCGGGGAGCCATGATTCTGCAATTGTGAATAGAAATAATTAGAAGGATAGAAAGACTTTTCATCACACGACATAGATCATGAAAAAAGGGAACATTTCCTAAACGTCTCGTAGCCTATTCGTCATAAGTATGGTGTGCTTCACACCCATGAAAAAGACTCTACTTAATGCGTCTTTCAGACACCCTAGGACACTTCAAACCTATGACTCTAATACCAAGTTTGTCACGACCCAAACAGAGGCCCGGATCATAACACGGGACAAGGAGCCCCGAGAGACCCCAAGTCAACCCATGGCATAAGCATACATCTAACTCAATCAAGAAACTGAATAAAAAATATACTCAAAGAGGAAGTATAGCTTGAACATAACATCAGAATACGAAATCCAAAGCTGAATACATACATATGTTTGAAAAGCCTCTAAATACGATGAGTTGATGGGACAAGACCCCAACTAACTTAATCAAAACTAAAACTGAAATACACGTAATAAATCTGAGTAGTCTAGTCCTCGATAGATGAGGACTCACCACAATGAAAGCGCTAACTCTGACAAGCTGACTACGAGCAAGGCTGAACTTGAGAGTCGGGTCCTGTATCGTGAAACGATATAACATAGAGTATGTGGTAAGTACATGAAATGTACCGAGTATGCAATGTAAGTAAAAACAGACATTTGAAATATATAAAACTCATAAATGGTCATAAGGGTAGGATAACATGCTCACAACATAAATAACGTAATATAACATAAGGCTCAAGGTTTTCAAACATTCGTAATATAATTGTAATCATAATCATAAGAGAAAAGATTTATTGAACATGAATTGAGCCAATATACATAATCAAAAACATGCATAAATCACGAGGAATAGAGGAATATTCTCATAACCGACATACCCCATACGAGCACACATGGAGCTCAACCTGTAACTTTAGTCGGGAGAGCGTTCATATCTTTCCAAGGGTAGAACCATGAAAGGGCCATCTGAACCAGGGGAAAGTCACAAGGGAGGTCCTACGGCGGCACGTAGTTTTGAGATTCGGGGCAGAACCTGGGCCCCAAACCTACTCGGTGTTAAACACTACTCCCAAAACATATATAGTGCTCATAGTATAATATGAATGAGGTTCATGGGCTAGGCAAATCATGATAATCATAAACATGTTTGTGAATTCGTGAACTAGCCATGAGGTTAAGGCTCGTGAGTCAGCCAAAAACTTATTCGAAAATCATGGGATTCATGCATACTTGTAGATCATATATATACTTTGCAAATCCTCAAATCATAATGGTTATTTGAATAAATCCCTATTTCAAATCATAAATCATGATAGGTTTATGAATATCAACAATTTAAGTAAAGATCATAACTCGATTCATCATAGAACATGCATAATTAGGATTAATTTAGTAGAAATTGAAATCAAAATAGTTTTAGAATCTGATCATAATTCATATAATATGATGTAAATCACAAAAGATAATAACCCATTAATAGATCATTAGAATTCCACAAGATTTAAGTCAAAACCCCATAAGATTTTTGATCAAATTTCATGAATTAAGAGAGATTTGGCATAGGTGTGAACGAAAACACCCATTCATAACCCTACATACCTGGGTAAGATCAATTCTCTCCACTCCTATAAAGCCCAAAGGGAAATTGATGAAGAACACCTTGAAGACTAGCTTGATCACCTCTAAACTTCTCTAACTTTGCATGAATGAGAATGAATAGGTTAGGATGGATTAATCTATCTTAATAAACTTTAGAAAATAACATAAAATGACGTAGTTTAGGCCTTATGAACTTAGGAATTACGGAAAAGCCCTTACTGAATTCTTAGAAAAAAAGCTGCCAGGTGGTCCTAATGGAGGACCTAATGAATCGTTGCTCAGGGTCATGACTCGTGGAGCTAGTCGTGAATTACACTACTTGGGCTTCAACAAAAACATACTCTGGTTGACCACGACTCACCCCACGAATCGTGGGGACTGACCATGACTTGTGGGGTCCTCCCGTCGAGTGCACTACCTCCCTTCTTCTTTTTTCTTTCCTTACCCACCCCACGACTGACCTAACGAATCATGGGGGCTGACCACGAGCCATTTTTATGCCCGTTGGGTCCTTTTTCTCAAACTTTCCAAACTCCCCCACTGGCCTTCCCACGAGTCACACCACGATTCGTAGGCTGCACCAGTGAGTCATCCCACGACCGTTCTATGCCTAGTGTCAATTTTTAAGCTTTTCTCTATTTCAACTCCTAGGTTTTATTTTTGGGATTTCGGGGTATAACAATACTGTGACTTACGGGAAATATATTAGTGGAAAGACATAAAGAAGGATATCGCAGAATTTGTGGCGAAGTGTTCGAACTGTCAGCAAGTAAAGGTCGAGCACCAGAGACTGGGAGGTGTACTTTAGGATATCAGCATTCCTACTTGGAAGTGGGAAGAAATTAATATGGACTTCATTATAGGTTTACCCTGTACTCATCGACTATATGACTCCACTAGGGTTGTGGTAGACAAATTGACCAAGGTCGCTCATATTCTACAGGTCAAAACCACAAATCTGGCAGAGGATTATGCCAAATTATATATCTAGGAGCTAGTACGATTTTATGGAGTGCCCTTATCCATTATTTCAGATAGAGGTACTCAATTTACCTCTCATTTTGGAAGTCGTTTAAAAAAGGATTGGGTATATAGGTTAAGCTCAATACAGTATTTCACCCGCAAACAGATGGTCAAGTGGAACAAACAATCTAAACCATCGAGGACATGTTGAGAGCATGCGTGATTGACTTCAGTGTTAGTTGGGATGAGCATTTTCCACTTATTAAGTTTGCATACAATAACAACTATCATTCCAGTATCAAGATGGCACCATTTGAGGCTCTCTATTGGAGAAGGTGTAGGTCGCCCATTGGATGGTTTTAGGTTGGCGAAGTGGCAATGATAGGACCAGATTTGGTTCACGAGGCTATGGAGAAGGTTCAATTAACAAGGGACCGGTTGAAAACTTCCTAGAATCGCCAAAAGTCCTATGCTAATGTGAGAAGAAGATAATTAGAATTTGAAGTTGATGAATGGGTATTTCTGAGGGTGTCTCCCATGAAGGGATTGATGAGGTTTAGAAAGAAAGGAACACTTAGTCCCCGCTATGTCGGCCCATACCAGATAGTGAGACGTGTCAGCAAGGTGGCCTATGAGTTGGAGTTGCCTTTAGAATTAGCTTCTGTGCATCCTGTATTCCATGTGTTTATCTTGAAGAAGTGTTTGGGTGATCTAGATCTAGTTGTCCCGGTGTACAGTGTTGGTGTGAGAGAAAACCTCAATTGTGAGGATGTTCCGGTCGAAATACTGGATCGACAGGTTCAAAGGCTAAGGAAAAAGGAAGTAGCTTCAATTAAAGTGTTATGGAGGAATCATCATTGAGGGAGCTACGTGGGAAGCCGAAGTGGATATGAAGGCTAGATACCCATATTTATTCTCTACCGGCTCAGTTCCAGCTTGAGGTATCAGTTTTGACCTAAAACTCAATTTAGTTTTCATGTTCTGTTCATGTGTCCAAGTTTCATTTATGTATATGGATGTGTGTATGATTTGTGAATTCAGTCAAGCTATGTAGTATGAATCGGAGGTAGTTATTCTGTTAGTTTTCGGCTTAATTGATTAGTACTTGGGTATAATGATTACGTCTCTCTACTTTTCTGTATGTTTTCCAACATTTGAGGAAAAATGTTCCCAAGGGGGATATATTTTTATGCCCCAAAAGCCCAAAGATCAGACCCGAGAGTTGAAATGGAGAAAAAGTTGAAATTTGGCATCAGACTCAGAAAGAGTCGTGAGGAGACTCGTGAGAGCAGCCCATGAGTCGTGATGTGACTCATGGGGAGGCGCAAGGATTTAATGAGAAACTTGAGAAATGAAACCCTACGGGCATGGCCATGACTCGTGATCAGGCCCCACGAGTCGTTAGGTTAGTCGTGGGGTGGGTGAATAAGAAAAGAGAGGAAGAGAGGCAGTGCACTTGATGGGAGAACCCCACAAGTCGTGGTCAGTCACCATGATTCGTGGGGTGAGTCATGACCAAGCAGGGAATGATTTTTGTTGAGCTATGGTAGTGTACTTCATGGATGGTGACCCCGAGTCGTGGTCACCAGGCGACGAGTCGTTAGGTCTTCCGTTATGAGCCCAAGAGAGTTGTTGAGCAGTGTACTTCACGGAAGACTCCACGAGTTGTAGTCCAGGGTAACGAATCATTAGGTCCCTCGTTGGGACCACCTGACAGTTATTTTCTGTGAGTTTAGTAAGGGCTTTTTTGTAATTCCTAAGATTTTAAGGCCTAAACTACGTCGTTTTGAGTTATGAATAGTGACTTTTAAGAGGGTTAAGTTCATTTTAGGCCTTACTCATTCATGCATGCAAGGTAGAATACTAGAGAGGGTGATCAAGCCTAGCATTCATCAATTTCTCTTCAATTTCCTATTGGGCATCTATAGAAGTGTAAGAATCATCTACCAACAGGTATGTAGGGTTACGAATGGGTGATTTCTTTCACACCCATGCCCAATACCTCTCTAAATCATGAATGTTCTATGCATAATCTATGGGGTTTTAACCCAATGCATGAATTTCCTAATTCTTTATATGGGTATGACTTAAATACGTTTCTACTATTGAATTATGAAGCATGGGCGAGTTTTGTACTGTTTTCAATTAAAAATCATGTTTCTAGCTTTATGAAAGAAAAAACCCATTGATGAGAAGTTCATGAAAGATGAGATTTGTGATGAATGTATGACGGTGATGAGATATTTTGATGAAAAGTATGTTTTCAATCTACCCATGTTTACAATCATGTTTTCGATATGAATTGAGTATTTCCATGAATGATAAAGCTTTGGGCAATGCCCACATGTTCAAAGTATGATTGATGATTTCTCAAATTAAGCTTACCACATGGTTTTGGAGTGAAGGCTCCCACTTATATTTTCATCTTGTGGTATGTTTGAGTTAAAGCTTTTCATATGCATAGCTTACTACATGGTCTAGAGCGAAGACTCCCAATTATGTTTCATCTTGTGGTATGGTTTAAATTAAAGCTTCTATTATGCATGATTTCTGCTTTGAGATGTATTTGATTCATGAGCTTTGTCAATAGACGATGTTGAGCTTTATTGAATAATGATGTAGAGCATATGCATTTTTTTGGGAGTAGTGTCTAACACCGAGCAGGATAAGGGTCGATCACCCTATGCCTCATAACTATGCGCCAATGTAGGTTTATCCATTATGACTTTGGGACCTCCTTTATGAGCTATCCCCTGCCCTATTAGGCCACGAGCTCGATATCAATATCATGGTATCGTCCCTAGCCCCAGCAAAGGCTTTGGACAGCTCTACCCACTTGAGTGTGATAGTTGGGACCACGTAAGATCTATCGTGATATGTCGGTTAAAAGACGAGTCTCCCATTGTTCCTCATGATTTAAGTTATGCATGTTCATTACTCATGAGATTTACATATGTAAGCATATTCTAAAACAGGTTTGACTCAATGTTCAGCTTTACTTATAAACATCAGATTTTAGCTTTGAGTCAATCGATTATGATATGGTATGTTATGATGATATGTTATGTTATGATGAGATCACGATTTCAGAAAGAATGCATGCAATACCTACTCTAAGATTCTTAATGTTATGTTTATATTATGCATTGTCTTTAAAATATTTTACTTACTCAAGCGGTTTATTTACCCTGCATGCTCGATACATTCAACGTGCTGACCACATACTCTATGCTGTATCGTTTCATGATACAAGATCCGACTTCAGAGTTAGCATCTTCGCATTGGTGAGTCCTCATCTCCCGAGGACTAGACTACTCAGATTTCCTTATGTATTTTCAGTTTTAGCTTGTTGAGTTAGTTGGAGGTCTTTTCCCAACAACTCATCATGTTTATAAGCTTTTCATACATATGGTTGTATTTAGCTTCAAAATGTGTATTTTGATGTTATGTTTAAGTTTATGCTTCCGCTATGATTATATTGTTGATTCTTTAGTTTCTTTGATTGAGTTAGACATATGCTTGTGCCATGGGTCGACTTGGGTCTCTCGGGGCTCTTTATCCCGTGTTTTTCTCCGGGCCTCTGTTCAGGTCGTGACACCTTGGTTGTTAGGAAGGCCACCTAGGCCTTCACCTCAGAAGCAACAGGGAAGTAGATCAGATCATCGTGGATAGTCAGGTCTCGGTGAGAGTTCACAAGCATTGGCTCACAACAACAGAGAGGTTTATACTAGTTCAGGTCCACTGCACCGCGTTGTGGCATTTGCAGCTGGCGACATTTTAGGAGATATAGGTATGGCTCTACTGCTTGTTATACTTGTGGGCAGGAGGGTTATATGATGAGGGACTTTCCGACCAAAGATCAAAGTGATTGGGACCAGCAAAATAGGTCCTCAACATGGTCACATGCTTCAGTTACTTTTACAGGGCGCAGGCCCTCAGCTCCAGCAAGCAGAGGCAGAGGTAGATTAGGAGCATCTAGTTCTAGTAGTGGTCTAGAGAATACTTATGCCTTACCAGGGTGATAAAATTTGGAGTCATCACCAGATGTTTTGACAAGTATAGATAATGTTTGTTCTCACTTTGGTTTATTCTTTGATAGATCCAGGTTCTTCCTTTCCTTATGTTACTCTGGTAGTGGCATGAAAGTTTGATATAGCACCAAAATTGTTTTAGTAACTATTCTCTATATCCACACCTATTGGTGACTCTATTATTGCTAAGAGAATCTACTAGAGCTGTATAGTAGTGGTTGTTGGCCACTTGACTTTTGCCGACTTAGTAAAGTTAGAGATAATTGATCTCGACGTAGTTATGTTCATGGATTGGCTACAACCATGTTATGATATTGTTAAATGCTGGACCAAGACTGTATGATTCAATTTCTAGGGGAGATAGTGCGAGAATGGAAAGGAAATGCAGCTATGACAAAAGGTAGGTTCATATCCTATCTTCGGGCAAGGAAGTTGATTGCAAAAGGATGTATTTATCATATTATTATGGTTTGGGATATGCAGGCAGAATCCTCGACTCTTCAGTCCATTCTTGTAGTCAGTGAATTTTTGGATGTATTTTTAGATGAGCTTCTTGGTATTCCCCCAAAGCGAGAGATTGATTTCTCCATTGATATGCCACCAGATACACAACCTATATCTATTCCTCCGTACCAAATTGCTCCTGCCGAGCTGAAGGAATTAAAGGTGTAGTTGAAGGATTTTTTAGATAAAGACTTCATCAAGCCTAGTGCTTCGCCATGGGGCGTGCTAGTGTTGTTTGTAAAGAAATAGGATGGCTCATTACGAATGTGTATAGATTACCGGTAGCTGAATAAGGTTACTATTAAGAATAAATATCCCCTTCCCAGAATAGATGATTTGTTTGATCAGTTGCAGGGGGAGAAATACTTCTCAAAGATCGACTTGAGGTCAGGATACCACTAGGTACGTGTTCGAGAGGAATATATTTCGAAGACAACTTTTAGAACCAGATATGGTCATTTTGAGTTTTTAGTCACAACTTTTGGGTTGACGAATGCCCCAACAGTGTTCGTGGACATGATGAACGAAATATTCAGGCCATACCTAGATCTGTTCATGATTGTATTTATTGATGATATTCTGGTATATTCACGTTCAGAAGCGGAACACATGGATCATTTGCGGACAATGCTCCAGGTTCTTAGAGGCTGCAAATAATATGAAAATTTCTCTAAGTGCGAGTTTTGGATAAACTTTATAGCTTTTTTGGGCCATATTGTGTCAAATGCAGGTATTTAGGTTGATAGGCAGAAGATAGAGGCAGTAAAGACTTGTCCCAGACCCATGACCCCACCCAAAGTTCGTAGTTTCCTGGGGTTAGCTGGGTATTACAGAAGGTTTGTGGAAGGATTCTTGGTCTTATCAGTGCCATTGACAAAGCTGACTCAGAAAGCAACTAAGTTCCAGTGGACTGAGGCCTGTGAGTAGAGTTTCCAAGAATTGAAAGATAGGTTAACATCGGCACCAGTATTAGCCTTACCAGAGGGTTCTGAGGGCTATGCTGTATATTATGACGCTTTAGGCATTGGGCTGGGATGTTTTCTGATGCAGCACACAAGATGATTGCCTATGCTTTGAGGTAGCTAAGGAAGCACGAGAAGAACTACCCCACCCATGATTTAGAATTAACTGCAGTTGTCCATGCTCTAAAAATTTGGAGGCATTACCTATATGGCATTCATGAAGAAATCTTTATTGATCACAAGAGCCTCCAATATATCTTTAAGCAGAAAGAGTTAAATTTGCGACAATGTCGACGGCTTGGGTTGCTGAAGGATTATGCTATAGACATATTATATCATCCGTGGAAAGATAACATTGTAGTTGATGCCCTTAGGCGCTGATCCATGGGCATCTTATTGTACTTAAGGCCAAAAAAAGAGAATTGGATCAAGAGCTGCACTAGTTGGCCAGTTTGGCAGTCTGATTGATGGACTCAGATGATAATGGGGTTGTAGTCTAAAATACGACAGTATCATCCTTAGTTATAGAGGTGAAAGAGCGACAACATGAGGACCCTAGCCTTGTGCGGATTAGAAGCAAGGTTAAACCGGGTGAACTATCGACCTTTGGGATAATGAGAGATGGTTTCCTAAGATTCAGAGGTCGACTTTGCATTCCAGAAGTGGCAGGGCTTCATTGGCAGATTATGGAAGAGGTACATTATTCTCATTATTCTCTTCATCCAGGTTCAACAAAGATGTACCATGATATAAAAGAGGTTTATTGGTGGCACGGGATGAAGAAAGATATTTCCGAGTTTGTAGCACAGTGTCCCAATTGCCAGCAGGTAAAAGCTGAATATTAGAAACCTAACAGACTGAATCAAGAGATAGCCGCACCTATGTGGAAATGGGAAGCAATCAATAGGGACTTTGTTACAGGGTTACCTTGCACCAAGCGTAAATTCGACTCTGTTTGGGTTATTGTAGATCGTCTAACGAAATCAGCACATTTCTTGCCCATCAGAACTACATTTTCCGCTGAGGATTATGCTGAGTTTTATATTAAAGAGATAGTCCGGCTGCATGGTGTCGCAATGTCGATCATTTCTGACATAGGGGCACAATTCACAGCTAGGTTTTTGAAGTTGTTTCAAAAAGGTTTGGGGATGAAGATTAACTTGAGTACAACTTTTCATCCTCAGAAGGATGGCCAGGCAGAGCGCACTATTCAAACACTCGTGCTGCGGGTGTGTGTACTAGACTTTGGTGGAAGCTGGGATGAGCACCTACCTCTTAGTGAGTTTTCATATAATAACAACTACCATTCCACAATCAAAATGGCGCCTTATAAAGCTTTATATGGGTGGAAATGCAGATCCCCCATAGGATGGTTCGAAGTAGGTAAATCAGGATTGATCAGACCTGACATTATGCATCAATCAGAAGAGAAAGTTAAGCTCATCATAGAGCATTTATAAACAACCCAGAGTTGTCAGAAGTCCTATTTTGATGTGCGGTGTAGAGACTTAGAGTTTGATGTCGACGACTGGGTATTCTTGAAAGTCTCACCAGTGAAGGGCGTTATGAGATTTGTCAAGAAGGGCAAGCATAACTGTAGGTTCATTGGCCCATATCGCATCCTCCGAAAGATAGGATAAGTGGCTTATGAGTTAGAATAGCCTTCGGGGATAGAATCTATTCATCCAGTATTCCTTGTATTGATGCTACGAAAATACATAGGATACCCATCTCAGATTGTCCCAGTCGAGGATGTTCAGGTCATAGAGGAATTGTCCTACGAAGAGACTCTAATAGCTATACTATACCGACAAGTCCGTAGATTGAGAACCAAGGATGTAGCCTCAGTTAAAGTCTTATGGAGGAATAGAAATGTAGAAGATATGACTTGGGAAGCGAAGGATGACATGAGGTCTAGATATCCTCACTTGTTTTAGACCATACGAAGGCAGTACGCAGACTCAGACAGTTACAGTTATGAGGTAGTTCTCGAGTGTTATATTGTTTCCTTTTTTGCTAATGTTTCCAGTTGCTTATATATATATATATAG
>JACEIK010000066.1:683111-696601 GCA_018107945.1 Datura stramonium | reverse complement strand
GAGTGCATTATTGAGTGAGAAGAAGGTTGGGGCTAGAGGTAGGGTGCACCAGGTGCTGCATCGCGCCCCTCCTCCTATGCAAGGGGCAACACGTTGCGATCGCAATCCTCTATGATGGGAAGCACACTGTGGACCCTTGGCCACTGCCTCCCCTATATATGTTAAAGTGTGAAAAGTTAATTCATTTCAAATATTTCAAAGAGAACTTCGGACATGGGCGAATAATTCACGAGGGTTCCATCAAATTAAAGTCGGAGATGCAGCTAAATCATCTTTAAACATCAATTCTTCTGGGGTAATGATTCCTTGGCCTATGAAGAATGTATCTACGGAGTTATATCTTCAAAATTGGCCTAGTTCGACAGAATCCCTTCCCTCCAAGTAGAAGTCATGGAAACCACTTCTAATTAAGTCCTAACCATCTAAAAGTGATAAGTAAGTACTTCAAACTTCTAAATTCTCTGGAATTCGTAAGTTATTGGCCGAATTGGATGGATTATGACTTGTGGTCATTGTGTTTTTTGGATGATGTTGCTGGCCGTTTCCTTGAATTAAGAACAACCTTTTTCCCATGGCATAAGAGCTGCAATTTAGAGGGGGTTACCCGTTCCCAATTGAAATAGGGTTGGGTGAGCAAAACTCGGCAATTGAGGTATGCAAAAGCTACCCTCTTCAGTAAGTTATTCTCATCATATAGTTGATATGATCTATACTTTTGTAAGTGACTTGAGGGTACATATGTTGTGGTTGGCTGCTACGAATAGATTTGAGATTATAGCATATTACTCCTTGTCGGGATTGACCCTACTTAGCTTGGTCTCCCGTTAAACGGCCTCGAGATTGCTAGATTGTATCATTGCCTACGGGACTATAGATTGCTCACAGGAGCTATATGATGTCTAAGAGGACTAGATTCAGTCCTACAGGGACGTATCAAAGTC
The DNA here is from genome assembly GCA_018107945.1 of Datura stramonium. NCBI lineage: Eukaryota > Viridiplantae > Streptophyta > Magnoliopsida > Solanales > Solanaceae > Datura > Datura stramonium. The sequence continues at coordinate 695,660 of JACEIK010000066.1, read as the reverse complement.
TATTCATGTATGGAATTCTTTTATGCCATAGAGGTATTACTGACCCTTAGTAGAGCCTTGCGGCTCAGGAAGCAGTCACAGGAGCACAGAGGGCTCAGAAATAGTTACAGGAGCCCAAGGGCTCAGTTGCAGTCCTAGAGGCCGGGCATGTTTTGTTATAAGTTACTTGTGGGGCCATGATGACATTGTTAGGGGTGTATAGATTGAACTGTACCTATCAGGGTTTATGGGGGCCCAGGTGGGTTATTCTATGCTGATTGTACCTTCCAGGCTTATGGGGGCAAGTTAGGTTCTTATTTGTATATTTACCTATTAGCTGTAATTCAGGTTGTGAGATTATTTAGGTTAACTTCTTATCCTTACTACGGACTACCTTCTGTTCTTTTATCAATTCTATTCAACTTTTATTAATGCCTTACATATTCTTTAAATATTGTACTAACACCCATGCATGGGGCGCTTCATACTTGCTTGCAGGTTCAGACAGATAGGTTTTGGGACCTCCTTAGAAACTGTTCAGAGTCAGCAGTTCGGATAGCTCCTTTCCTTCGAAGTTTCTCGATAGTAGAGGTTTTCCTATCTTTTGTTGTATAGTTTTTGGGTAGGCCAAGGCCCTATTCCAACCAATATTTTACTCTTAAAGGCTTGCAAACTACAGTTCATAGTTGTTGGCTGTCTGGGGCCTATATGTGTTCTAATATGCGTGTTGGCCGTGTGGGGCCTAGTCATGATACCTGTTAGAAGACTTGTCAGCCTGTAGTTGTATATAAATGTGCCTGCTTTCCTTCTGTTATGATTTAGATATCATAGTGGTATTATCGGGCCGCATAGAATCTTATTATTACTGCGACTGCTGGATTAGCTGTTTTATGCAGGTAGTATGTTGTGGCCTATTCGGCTTAAGGATATATTTTTAGCCAAGATATAGTTGTTCGTTTTCTTGATTATATGCTGCTGATATGCACTAGAGATGTATATGTCTGGCTAGGTCAGCTCAAGGTCCAGTGTAGCACTAGGTGCCAGTCACGCCTCCCAAGGTGGGGCGTGACAATCAAGTGCCTAAGTGTGCACCTTCTTACCCCCAGTGGTTGATCAAGAAGAAGGAGGACAAACTATTCAAAAAGTTCATTGATCTATTCAGCAAGTTGTCCATAATTTTTCTGCTAGTTGATGCTTTTCTTTAAATGCGCGATTATGCCAAATTTATAAAGGAGCTATTAATAAAGAAGATAGTTGTTGATGTAGGCATAGTGGAGGTGTCACATCATTATAGTGCGGTTATGGCTAGCAACCTCGCCCCAAAAATATATGATCCATGAGCGTTCATCATTCCTTGCACCATCAGGGTGTACTTGTTAAATAAGGCTCTGTATGACCTGAGGGAAAGCATCAACTTGATGTCCCTCATAATCTTTGTAAAGTTAGGATTTCGAAATCCCAAGCCTACCACTATGAGGTTGCCCATGGAAGATTGATCTATCAAATGCTTCGTAGGGATACTTGTTGATGTGCTGGTCAAAGTAGATAGATTTATCCTTCCAGCGAACTTCATTGTGTTGGATTGTGATCTAGACCTTGAGGTGCCCATTATCTTGGATTCCCATTCTTGGCCACAGGGTGTGCTCTAGTGGATGTCAAGCTAAATGAGCTTAAATTCCGAGTTGGCAATGACGAGGTCAATTTCAATGTGTGCAAACCGACAAAGCCCTCGGATGAGTGTAGGGTTGTAGCTATGATTAAGGCTAGGGACGAATTGGTGGAGATCCCTTATGAGGAGGTTAATCCTTCAGACCTATGTTGACAAATGAGGTAATATCGTCAAGCTGCGATATTAAATCAAGCGCTTCTTGGGATGCAACCCAATTGTTTTTAAATTCCTTGTTAGTTCACCTTTTTGTTGGTTTAGTTGTTGTAGGATGTTGGATTTTGGAAAAAGTTGAAGGAAGAAAAGTGGAGCAACTGAGTTGGACCTGCAAAACACAGGTCCCAATGTGAAGAATGCAAGTGTCTCGCAAGTTGGGTACAAAATATCTGAGAAAAAAAGGATGAAAATTGCCTCACCTATGCCTCATCTAGGAAACACAGTCATGGATTTGTGAAATGAAAGTATATCGTACTTCAGAGGCAAAATACTTGGAAAAATCATTCAAAAATAGGAGACGTACGTCTCACTTGCGAAATGCAGAAACAAATCTGCGAGCCGCAGGTTTAATGTAGACTCAAGGAAGTAAACTAGAAAATCTGGATACACACTTACGCTAGACATGCATCTCGCAGATCCCATTCTATTTCTGCATCTCCAGTGCAGGTGAAGGTATGCAAAACATTAAAAGTTGACCAATTTGTTTGACCGACGCGACCCAGGCGCGCCCATGACTTTTCATCTTCTTCCCCACTTTCCAAAACCCTGATTTTTAGCACTATTACCCCATTTTCTCCACTTATTAACTCCCAAAAACTCCCCATTAACTCCACACCCCTCACCTTCCCCGTACATATAAATTTCACCACTTCTTCTCTTTTCTTCCATCACAAAGTGTCGAACCATAGAAGAAAATCTTGAGTCAGCCATCGACATTTCTTCTTAAGAAAATCTTGAAGTTCAACTCTCCCTTCCTACTCACTCTATTTTGGTATGCTCTTATGCTTCAATTTTTGTTTTTGTTTATGAGTTGTGGAGCATTAATCTTCTTCGATGAAAATGACATTTCCCTATTTCCCCAATATGTGTTCTCTATGCTATTTTAAAATTGATTTCTTGTGGGTATTTGTGGGTGGTTTTGAAATTCAAAATGTGTGGAAATTTGTGCTTCACGTGATTCTATATGATTAGTGCAATGTAGTGCCATGAAATTGTAGAATGTGGGTGAAGTTTGAGTAATCCAGTTGCTTGTGATGGCTTATTTTTTCCGATGATAGATTGGGTGACGTCTTTCTTAAGGAAAAATCGTCATCACGTCTTGTTTGTTTGCTAATGTGGATAAGATTTATTCTTGCTAGTGAGTATTGTGGGATGTTGAAAATGAATTAATGAATGTCGGTAGGAATGATAATTGATGTTTCTTAATGATGGATGGGGTAACATCCCTCTTAAGAGAAGTCGTAATGGTCAAATTGGTGTTAATGTTGTTAGTATATCTTTTGAGGAAGTCTGAATACCCGTTATATTGATGTGTTCAAACTTTCTTGAAAATGGAATTAAAAACATGTGAGTTAAAAGTTGAGGCACTATTGTGAAACTACATGCCGCAGATATTGCTCTACGGAGTGTAGGTGCAACACAAGTATGGGTAATGGGCTTCAGGATCACTACATTACACCTGCGTTCCACCTACATGCCGTAGATCTCTATCTACGAAATGTAGATGTAACACAGATGATTGCGACAGGTCCCAGTGATATTGCCTTGCATCTGCGCTTTATCTACATGCTGCAAGTCTGCACCTATGAACCACAGGTGAAGCGTAGGTACAAGCAGTTAAAGTAGTGCTACTTTATTTTGTTTCCAATCCAATTCTTTTTCTTTTTCTTTCCTTAGCCTGGTGCAGATGCTTTCGTTTGTTTTCTTTGAGAACAATACCAAAAAAATGTATGATCTTATTTTGTGGCACTCACATTGTTTCACAGAAAAATGTCTTCATCTAGGTGCCAAGACAAAGGGAAGGCCCAAACCTCTTGCAAAGGGAAGAAAAAAGGAAAAGGCAAAAGAGTAAAGACGCAAGTCCTGCATGGAGGGCATGAAGCCCTACTTAATCATATAGGAAAATCGGTCAATCACACCATAGAAGCGCTTCAACTTGGGCTGGGGCAGGAGTTCCCGAACATCAACAAGCAGTTTGCTGAAAGAGAGTGGCAGCCGTGCTTGGGTGCACTTACGGGGTACTACCCCAACCTTGTGATTGATTTCTATGCCTTTTATCAAGCAAGGCAAGACTCAATGAATAACTCAGGAAGGGTGGATGAATTCCTATGCTTTCCATCTATTATGGTCCCGGGGAAAGAAGTTGATATCAACTCGGATGCCATCAATTCTCTCTATTGGGCAGAGCCAATTGCCATAGGAACCAAGTTTACAGAGAAGATTGCTACTAAGGGCAACCAACTTCGTTGGGTGGTTGATACTATTACAATGGGGCAGCCAAGATCTCCGTTTTGAAGATAAGTTGTTGCTTGATTTAGTTTTCTATCGCCTCATGCCATAAAAAACGACCAAAAGGTGCACTTGGAGGCTTCCATCTTGATAACCTGCATCATGTCTGGGGTGCACGTGAACTTCGGCAAAGTCGTCCCCATGCAAATGAAAAGGAAGGCTCAATAATCAGCTCTCTCCATGCCTTTCCCAGTGATAACTAGCCAATTATGTGCCAAAGAAGGGGTCTCATATTTTGTTGATAACCATGTTACCTCCACTACCAGAGTAATTGATGTGGAAATGAAGCGAGATACTGATGCTCCCAAGAGTAAAAAAAGGAGAATAAAACCCTGGGATGTCCCTGAGGAGTCTATAGCACATGATACTGACAGTGCCCAATTGGCACAAGACCTGATTGATCCCACTCCCAAAATGTCGGGATATATTTATGAGGAGGTTCCACCTCCAGGATCTTCACCACCATCTTCATCCTCCTGACTGAGTGGGCTTCAAAAGTTGGCTGTCACAACGTTGGAAAAAAATCTGCCAGCCCAGATCTAGAGATCGGTAAAGAGTGGGATGAAGGATGCCTTTGATAGCTTAAACAAGATTTGCTCCTGAGTCAACGTGATTGAGGGAGTAGCATTATCTCTCCAGGATGATGTGATATAATTGAAAGCAAAGGCCCCCTATCCGACACTGATATGAGCATCTTAGATGAAGCTATGTCTTCCCTGCACATCCCTTGGGGCCCAATTGATGAGTTGCTTTGAGATTTGGGGAAGGAGGAGAAGGCCGAGCATGATGATGGTGCAAATGTTTCTGCTGGGTTGCAAGATGCTTTATTTGAGACTTTTGGTACAACTCACTCCCATAGAGGAGGTGTAGATACTCGTGGAGAAGCTGAGGCTCGTGATGATGCGGAGAGTAGTTGGCTCAAGGAGTTCTTATCCTTCATTTGGTAACATTGGGGACAATGTTTATATTTTAGTTGGAGTTGGGATGTGCCTTTGTGGGTAGTTGAAGTTGTTTCCCTTTTCAGGCTTATTTTTTTTGTTTATGTTTTAAAACAGATGTTTTTAATTCATTGTCTTGTTTGGATGAATGAATGCCCTCATAGGGCTTGTTGTGAATTGATTTAAATTGTTGACCCTTGCTAGGCTGAATGTTTCTTGTTTTAATAATATGAGTTGCCATTGCCGGGTTGGTCTTAGACTGCAATTATCATAAGAACCATATACCACAATCGCCTTTGTAGATAGTAGTTAGTAAATAAACTCTGAGGGTTTTTTCATACCACGGTTCTTTCCTAAGGAGCAAGTTTTCTTTTATTTATTTTTTATGTCGAACCGGATGACATTTCTCTATGATAGATTGAAAGGGGACTTTCTTAAGGTAAAATGCCATGTCTTAGTGTCAATTTTGAGTCCTTGTTGTACTTATTTAGAGCGGTACCACCAAAAACTTTTACTTGTCCAAAGTGTGACGTCACGACCCGAACGTACACCCGGATCATAGACACGGGACAGGGGACCCCGAGAGACCCCAACTCGACCCATGGCACATGCATACAACTAATCTCATTTAATAATGCGGAATACTTAGCATAAAACATAGCGGAAGCGTAACCATAGTGTAACATCTGAAAGTACTAGACAACACATAAGCTGAGTACTTCATATCATCTGAAAGCCTCTACTACATACAATGGGTTGATAGGACAACAGCCCCAACATACCCGACCAATACTGAAACATAGGATAACATAAAATTCTGTCAAACGACCCTTAGAACATGAGGACTCACCAATAATCTGAGAGCAAGAACTGAGATGGACTAAGGATGAGGATGAGCCTGAGATTCGGACCCTATATCATGAAACGATACAACACGGAAAGTATGTGGTTAGTACGTGGAATGTACCGAGTATGCATGGTAAGTAAAACAAACATTAAAGTAAAATAAACTCATAAATAACCATAGGAGAAGGACATCATGCTTGTATCATAAACTTCATAAGAAAACATAAGGCTCAAGGATTTCAAGCCATTTATAAAGCGTTCATAATCATAATCGTAACTAAACTTTATCATAACATAACTTGAGCCAATAAAATAAACACAGCAATGCATAAGGCATATGGAACAATGGGAGCACTCTTCATAACTGACAACATCATGGTAGAGCCTTTCATGATGCCCCAACTATCTCACTCAAGTGGGTAGAGCCGACCCTGGCTTGCCAGGCGAGGGACGTACATTAGGCGTGATATAACAGTTGTGGGGGATTGTTATCAATACAATATATCATTAGAAACCCACGTTGGCACGTGGTTATGAGACACTGGCGTAGTACTTTGAACGCTAGGCTTCTTGGTGCTAGACATGGCTCCCAAAAACATGCATATAGGCTCATACATAAATCAATAACGTCATGCATTAGGATTCATTTGCTAAAATATAACATTTATCATCATTGATCCCCTTTTAAAAATGCTTAGCAAAGAATCAAAGGCCCTTTTCATCGGCTGACATCATAAATTGATAAATCATGTAATTCGTTTCATAAATCATAAATCATTCTTCAACATGTGGGCATTGCACAATACTTTAACATACTTTGTTCTTTAAAAAATATATTCATAAACATGGGTAACTTGAAATCATGCTTTTCCATCATCAATAACCTCAAAATATTGAATATTCATCATAAATCATAACTTTCATGAACTTTAATCAATGGGCATTTTAGATTCAAAAAGCTTGAAACATGATTTTAAAGAAAATAATATAAGTCTTGCCCATCTTTCATAATTCAATAATTAAAACTCAATTAAATCATACCCATAAAGAGAGAAATTACATTTTCATGCATTTGGATAAAACCCCATAGAACTTGAATAAGAGAATTCATGATTTAATCGAAATGTGGGCATGGGTGCAAAAGGATTCACCCATTCTAAACTTTACATACCTAGGAATGGACTGATTATGAAGTTCCTTGAAAACGCACAAAGAAATTGATGGAAACTTGGAGGAGAAGACCTTAAATCACCCTAAAACATCTCTAAAAGCTCTTGCATGGGAATGGGTATGCATTAGGGACTTAACCCATCTTATCACACTCAGAAAATACACAAAATGACGTAGTTTAGGCCTTAGGAACTTAGGAATTACGAAAACACCCCTTATTAAAACGCAGGAAAAACACTGCCAGGGCCCCTGACGAGGGACCTCACGAGTCGTTGCCAAGGGGCACAACTCGTGGCCAGGACCGGTGAAGTCCACTGCCCAAAACACTCAGGGGGACACCACGAGGGACCCCACAAATCGTAGTGGCTAACCACGACTTGTGGTCACCACTTGTGACCCCCACTGCCTCAAAGCCTTGACCAATCCTCCAGTGCAAACCACGGGTGACCTCATGAGTCGTGAGGTCTGACCACAACTCATGGTAAGGACCACAGACTCCTCAACCTGAGCTTGCCCAGCCTGCTGACCACGAGTCACATCACGACTCGTGATCACTCCTCACGACCCACCTCAAGAGTCGTCTTGCAACCTGATGCGAATTTTCAGTTTTTGTTCGTTTTGACTCCTAGGTCTGATCCTTGGGTTCCCAGGGTATAACAATATCTCCCCCTTGGGAACATTCGTCCTCGAATGTTATAAACATGCATAAAACTCAGAACCAAGCAATCATCATATGCAATTACTGATCATTTATGATGATAACTGACAGATTGACTACCTCCGACATGAACTACATAACTAAACTGAATTCAGACATCTCATACATTTACCACATCATAAAACAAACTTGTACTCATGAAGAAAATGAAAACTGATTAGAGGTTTAGGGAAAAAACTGATACCTCAAACTGAAACTCAGCCGGTAGGGAACAAGTGTGGGTATCTAGCCATCATATCTGCTTCGGCTTCCCACATAGCTCCTTCAACATGCTAATTTCTCCATAATACTTTAACTGACGCTACTTCTTTGTTCCTCAGCCTCCAAACCTGACGATCCAAGATTTCCACTGGAATTTCTTCATTGCTAAGGCTATCCTTTATACCAACGCTGTCCACCAGGACTACTAAAGCTGGATTGCCCAAACACTTTTTCAAAAGGGACACATGAAACACAGGATGAACTGAAGATAACTCCGAGGGAAAGTTCAACTCATACGCCACCTTACCAACTCTTCTCACAACCCGATAAGGGCCAACATAGTGGGGACGGAGTTTCCTCTTCTTCCCAAAGTGCATGACTCCCTTCATGGGCGATACCTTTAAATACCCAATCGTCCACCTCAAACTCCAAATCTATTCTCCTCATATCGGCATATGATTTCTGATGACTCTAAGTAGTTTTCAACTGGTCCCTTATCAACTAAACCTTCACCATCGCCTCGTGACCGAATTTGGCCCTATCATAGCTGCCTCACCAACCTCAAACCATCCGATGGGAGATCTACACCTTCGCCCGTAAAGAGCCTTGAACGGTGCCATTTTGGATACTGGAGTGATAGCTATTGTTATAAGCAAACTCGATTAAGCAAAATGATCATACCAACTACCTTTAAAATCCATAACACATGCCCTCAACATGTCCTCAAGATTCTGGATTGTCTGTTCCGCCTGGACATCCGTTTGCGGATGGAATGAGGTCCTGAGCTTAACTTAAGTCCCAAGCCCCTTTTGGAAAGACCACCAAAACTAAGAGGTAAACTAAGTACCTCGGTCTGATATAATAGACAAGGGCACTCCATGAAGTCGAACCAACTCCTGAATATACAACTTGGCATAATCATCCATTGAATCTGTGGTCTTGATCGGTAGAAAGTGTGTACCCTTGGTTAACCTGTCCATAACAACCTAAATGGAGTCATACTATCTTCGAGTGCGGGTAAAACCTGTTATAAAGTCCATGTTAATCTCTTCCCACTTCCATGTGGGAATGGTGATATCCTAAAGTACGCCTCCCGGCCTTTGATGCTCGACTTTCACTTGCTGATAGTTTGGACATTTAGCTATGAACTCCGCAATATTCTTCTTCATACCATCCTACCAATAGATTTCTCGCAAGTCCCGATACATCTTCATGGATCCCAGATGAATAGAATATCTGGTACCATGTGCCTCATGTAATATCCGAACCCTCAAATTATCAACGTCTGGAACACATAGTCGACCCTAGTATCATAGCACACCATCTCCCACTTGGGAGAAAACCTCCACCTTTTGACTCCGCATTGCTTCCTTCAGCTTCCTCAAAGTTGGATCCTCATCTTGCTTAGATTTGACATCGACCACCAAGGACGATTCTGACCCATTCTGCACAATAATGCCGCCATCAATCAAGTCAATCAATCTAACTCCCAATCTTGCAAGTAGGTGGACATCATTCACCAACTCCTTCTTTCCCGTATCCACGTGGGACACACTCTCCATAGAGAGCCTACTAAGTGCATCCGCAACCACATTAGCCTTGCCTGGGTGGTAAAGAACACTCATATCGTAGTCCTTTAATAACTCCAACCACCTCCTTTGCTGAAGATTTATATATTACTGCGTGAACACATATTGCAAGCTCTTTTGATCCGTGAATACATCCACATGGACCCCGTACAAGTAATGCCGCCATATCTTCAATGCAAACACCACCGCGGCCAACTCAAGATCATGGGTCGGGTAATTCTTTTTATAAACCTTCAGTTGTCGAGACGAATATGCTATTACTTTCCCATGCTACATCAACACAAATCCTAGTCTGACTCTTGAAGCATCAGAATACACTACAAAGCTATCAGTACCCTCGGGTAGAGTCAACACTGGTGCTGAAGTGAGTCAGGTCTTCAACTCATGGAAGCTTTTCTCACAAGTATCCGACCATTGGAAATTCACCTTTTTCTGAGTCAACTTAGTTAAAGGTGCCACATATATGAGAACCCCTCAACCAACCTCCGGTAGTAGCCAGCTAAACCCAAGAAACTCTGAATTTCCGAAGGGTTCACCAGCCTGGGCCAATTCTTCACCGCTTCAATTTTCTGCGAATCTACCTTTATGCCTTCGCTTGACACCACATGACCCAAAAATTCCACCGAGTCCAACCAAAATTCACACTTACTGAAACTTTGCATATAGTTGTCGATCCTTGAGGGTCTGAAGTACTACTCTCAGGTAAGTGGCATGCTCTTCCTCGCTTCATGAGTATATCAAGATGTCATCGATGAACACGATCATGAACATATCCAAATATGGCTTGAAAACCCTGTTCATCAACTCCATAAAAGCTGAAGGAGCATTTGTTAGTCCAAAAGACTTAACCACAAACTCATAATGGACATACCGTGTCTTGAAGGCTGTCTTCGGAATATCACTCTCCCGAACTCGAAGCTGATGGTACCCGGACCTGAGGTCTATCTCCGAGAAACTTTTGGCACCCTAAAGTTGGTCAAACAAATATTAATTCTGGGTAAGGTGTACCTATTCTTGACAGTGACCTTGTTCAATTGCCGATAGTCAATGCACATACAAAGGGAACCATCCTTCTTCCGAACAAATAGAACTGGTGCACCCCATGGAGACTGGCTTGGTCTAATGAAGCCCTTATCTAACAGATCCTTTAACTGATCTTTCAATTCTTTTAGCTCGGTTGGAGCCACCCTGTAGGGAGGAATAGAGATAGGCTGCGTATCGAGTAAGAGATAAATGCCGAAGTCGATTTCCCTCTCAGGAGGGACACCTGTAAAATCATCAGGAAAAACATCTGGATACTCACACACCATCGGAATTGATTAGATAGCGGGGGTCTTGGACTCAACATCCTTAACCCTGACTAGATGATACATGCATCCCTTAGAAATCATATTCCTGGCCTTAAGATAGGAAATAAATTGACCTGCTGGTACCGCTGAACTACCCTTCCACTCCAAAACTGATTCACCCGAAAAAAGAAATTCCACCGTTTGGGTCCTACAATTAATCAAAGAATAACATGCAAACAACCAATCCATGCCAAGAATAACATCAAAGTCATTCATGGCTAACTCTACAAGGTCTGCGGAGGTAACCTTATGAAACACCGTGACCGGGCATTCTCTATATACTTGTCTAGCTATGATCGAATCACCAACAAGGGTCAAAACTGAAAATGGTACTGACAAGGTCTCGGGACTAACTCCAAAGCTACTAGAAAAGTAAGGAGTCATGAAAGACAAGGTAGCTCCCGGATCTAACAAGGCATAAACATCAATATGAAAGACACAAAACATACCAGTGACCACGTTTGGTGAAGTCTCCTGCTCCTGGCGCGAGGCAAGGGCATAGAATCAGTTTTGGCGTTGTATGCCACCTCCACTAGTCGATGCTCCCTGCAGAGTGGAATGGGCTAGAGATGCTGCTTTCCTGGTGGTCTTGCCGCACTTCCTACAGGCCGGAAAGGTATACTCTAACTGGGTGCCCCTCTGATTCCTTGACTTTGAAGCCCCGCTCCTATGATCACCCCTGGGTCTGGATGGAACACTAGCTGATGATGGTGCTAGGGCTAGTGATCTCTACTGAAATTGTGACGGTAGCCACCGCCGGACCTCGGTTGCAAAAACCCATGGCTATCCGTCCGAGCTCTCCTTGCCTCCCTCTCCCTTGCATGAGCTGCCTCCATTTGTTGGGCGTACAACACTATGCGAGGAAAGTCCATATCCTGGTGAAGCATGGAAGTTCTGCAATCCATGTCTAAATAACCAGCCACAGCATGAACGGATCGGCTCACCCGCTCCCTCTGATCCATCATTAACTCTGGGGCATTCTTCGACAAATGAGTGAACTCCATCAAATACTCCAGCACTATCATCTTTCCCTTCTTGAGGTTCACAAACTTAGCTGCTTTCAACTCCCTCATATCCCAAGGGAATAACCTATCGAGAAACGCCATGTAGAACTCATCCCAACTGATAGGGCCTGCCCCCGCTGCCTTGATGTACTTCCATTGCTTGTACCAAATATGAGAAACCTCTTTTAGCTGATAAGAGGCCAAGTCAACACACTCCCAATTTGTCACCCCCCCACCACTGCATTGCCGTTCTATGGGACATGCGCAACAGCTTGCTGATTGACCTGAGTGGTCAAGTCCTGCGCCAACATCTGAATAGCCACCCGAAACTCAGATGGCTCTAGTGCCTGGGCTCCTGAACAGGTGGGGCTGCTGATGCCCATGGTTATTGCTGTTGAGCCTGCAAGTGTACGGGTCGTACAAGTAATATAGCGGCCCCTTTTAAGAGTCGGATGTCGAACCCACAGGGACTGGACCAATTCAACTAATTACCAAGTTCAAGTGTGATATTAAATGCCGCAAGTGTTGATTATAGACTTTTTCGAGAAATTTAATTAAGTCTAGATGTGGTCAACGAAATACTC
>JACEIK010000066.1:612494-633598 GCA_018107945.1 Datura stramonium | reverse complement strand
ATGTATAGTTGTCGATACATGTAAAGGAACCACCCTGTGGGCAGTATATATATGTAGTTCCCAGATGTCAAAGGATTGTATAGAAATGAGAATCTATGTGATTCTACTCAAGCGATATGTTAAATTGGTAAGACTATCTATAGGACATTGCTTGTAAGCCTACTAAAATTCTTATGTTGGCAAAACCTCCTGAAGGTCTGTCGAGTCATAAAGTTGACATGTTTGTATATAATTTGATAGCTTTACATGACATATGTGAATATTTGCTAATTTTACGTGGTTTATGTGCTCATTTGCATTTATATGTTACGAAAGAGACCTACTATGGCCACAGATTAAGCATTTGTCATTTCAATGCTACATATATTAAATTGACTCAGTATAAGCTTTATCGACTCCATTCATGATTATGATTGAGAATATTTTTATTTTTACCCCGGTATGGCACACCGGTTGGAGATATTTTTATTTTACCCCGATATGGCACAATGGCTGGAGATGTTTTTATTTTACCCCGATGTGGCACACCGGCTGGAGATATTTTTTGTTTTTAACCTGATATGGTATACCAACCAGAGATATTTTATTTTACCACGGTATGATACACCGGTTGGAGGTATCTTTATATGGTTTTTATGGTCGTTTGTCCGCCAACATTACAGTTATAGTTTTTCTTGTGCATTACTTGGTTGCATTTGCACTTCAGTATTGACTTATTGTCAGGTTTCAGTTTCCAAGATTCTAGGTTGTTACTATTCCTTATTTCTGGCTCATTTATCATTGCTATCTTACATGTGTACAGTTTTCTGCCTTACATACCAGTACATTTCATTCGTACTGACGTCCCTTTTCTTCGGGACCTGCGTTCGTGCCGCAGGTGCAGGTAGAGGTCGGGATTGCCAGTTACAGTAACAGTTCGTGAGATTAGCGGATGTGTTGGTATGCTCCTTTCTTTCTTGAGCTAACACTGGTTTTGTTTAAGTTAGAGTTTTGAGATGCAATTATTGGTAGGTCGGAGCCCTGTTCCGACCATCAGTCAGTTTACTCTTTAGAGGCTTTGTGTACTTAGTGTGTATAATGGTATTCAGTTTGTGGCCTTTTTGGATTTTTATTGTTTAGTTTAGCATACTCATAGCCTTGTTTTCATTTTAGTTGTTTACCCTGTATTGTTGAGACATTATGGGTCCTGTTTATGCTCTAGTTGATTGTGACAGGTGGCCTGGATGGCCTAAGTGTTACAGTTTCAGATGTCATATAGCCGGCTTCCCAGTCAGTCAGGTATGGGGAGCCAGTCGCGCCCTCCCCCCAGTTATGGGGCATGACTCGTACAATAAAATATAAGTAAAACCAAGTCGAGAGAATTCAAATATTGAATAAACAACCAATACATATAAGGATAATTCATAGCTGACTAACATGCATCTTCTATGAAATAAGACTTAAATTGAAAGTAAAAATGATGTCTTATGCATTGTTCTGAATCAAAAATACCAAATTTATATAAGTATTTCAATATAAAAAATTATTAAATATAATTAAAACCCATTTTAATCAAAGTCACTTTCATTTTCAATGTATTTCCTCCATCAAAATAAGCTTCATCTTCATCTGGAGGAGCTTGAGACTGTGGCACATCAACTTCTATCCCATCAACACCGCTTCTGACCCAATTGTTACACTCGTACACTGAATCACAAACATTTTCTAATATAGCTAAGTCAGTGGCAACACTCTGAATGGAGGACTCAAACTGCATACTATTTTCATCTTCCATATCATAAATATCTCGAGGTTTAATTAGCCTAGGGACAAACCATTCATGATATTTAGGATCTTGCACAAATATTACTTGTTGTGCTTGGCTTGCAAAAATAAAAGGCTCATGACTTCCTCGATCGCCAGAGTCTATTAGATGTGAGAAGTTCACAAGTGTGAAACCTAATTCATCTTCCTTAAATCCTATACCTTTGGTTACATCAACCCAATCACACTTAAATAAGAGACCTTAAACTCTTCATAGTAATTTAACTCCACAATATCATTCAATCGGCCATAATAGGTGATATTTGCAGACTTAGGAGCATTGTCACTTGTACTTGCATAACTTTCAGTCATCGAAATGATCATAACACCACTATTTTGTGTCTCCATGAACTCTTCACATTGTTTTGTTTGAAATCAATACCCATTATTGACATTGAACTCCTTGAATCTTCTTGCAATGTAAGTTGTCCCTTTTGAAAGGAATTGAACATCCTTTGGGATGTTAGATATGTCCTCCAATTCCTTTACCTAACCAAATAGAAATATACAACTCTAAATACAAATACAAGTACAAGGACAACAACTTAAAGAAACTATTGACTTAATCATACTACTTACTTTCTCCTTGATCCACTCATTAAATGTATCAAAATGCAAACGATCAAGTTGATGTTGTGTAAGATGAAGCTTACGATGTAGTCTCTTGATTTTAGCAATAGGTTCACTATTATGTAATTCATATATATCAATTTTTATCAAAAAAAGCAACATACACATATTTAGATATCAATATACCACTCACTTTTTATAGTTCTCAACCACCTCTGATTCGCAACTGAAAAGCACATGTTGATGTGCTGGCAACCATGTTTTATCATCCAATTCAAATACATCTATCATGCCAGTAGGTTCCCTAACAGAAGGGAACAGACACCCCTTCTCTGTCAGTCTCATGCTCAATCTCATCATCACTTTTTCTCGACCAATAAGACCTTGAATCTCCACCTTCAAAATATCATGCGCAAAATGTCAAACACTCATTTGCAACGTATATTTCTACTATTGAACCTTCTGGACATGCACGATTACGAACATATGATTTAAAAGTGCCCAAGCACCTATGACATATAGTAATTCTATTTGTCTAATTCTTTCATGGTTAATAACTTAATATGTATAACAAAATTCAATGTTATTTTTCATACCTCTCAGTTGGGCACATCCAGCGATGATGTACAAAACCCCGCGATTTTAGCCTCAATTGCCAAGTGAATAACCAAGTGTACCATAAATGTAAAGAATGATGGGAGGAAGATTTTCTCCATATTAGAAAGTGTTAAGGAAATTTTTTCTTCAAGTAACTCTAACTCTTGTATCTTAAGCGCTTTGCCACAAAGAATCCGAAAGAATGTGCATAGTTCAATTATAACATAACTGACCTTTATCTATTGAATTTTTCAATGCAATAGGAAGAAGTTCTTGCATTATAACATGTCAATCATGAGTTTTTAGCCCTGACAACTTTCATTTGCGAATGCAATTAGCAATATTAGAAGCATGGCCATGTGGAAACTTGGCATTTTGTATTATTTCATAAAATTTCCTTTTCTGCCAAAGGCATTGTGAAACAAGTAGGAGGAAGATATGTCCTCCCACTTACCCGATGTTGAGGCCACAATTTGGGTCTTATTTTCATATCCTTCAAGTCCAATCGAGCTTGTATGTTGTCTTTTGACTTTTTACCAAGATCCAACAATGTATAAATCAAGTTATCACACACATTTTTTTCTATTTTCATCACATCAAGATTATGATGAACCAAGTTATACTCCCAATAAGGAAGATTGAAAAAATGCTCCATTTTTTCCATGTGTTCTTCATAACCGCACTTACCTTATCACATGATTGCCCGATGTCTCTAACTTGATTTAGAACTTGTGCCCTAGATACCGGATGAGGTGCGGATCTTGATTATTTGGTCCCATCAATTGATTTTGCATCATTTTGATATTTATGATCCAGTTTCAAGAAGCGTGAATGGCCCATGAAGAAAAATTTTCTACCATGTTTGAGCCTTCTAGATTGAGTATTTATGTTAAGGAAGAGCATGCAAACTTTCCATGAATACACCATCCAGATAGATTACCGTAAGCTGGAAAATCATTTATAGTACACATCAGAGATGCTCGCTTTTGAAATCTTTCATTAGAAAATACATCATAGGTTGGTACCCCTGTATCCCATAATTCATTCAGTTCTTCTATTAAAGGTTCCAAAAATACATCAATATTATTTCCGAGCCCTTTTGGACCAGAAATGAGTAATGATAGAATGAAGAACTCTTACTTCATGCACAACCATGGGGGAAGATTATACGATATCAAAATCACCGGCCATGTACTGTAAACAGATCGCATGGTGCCAAATGGATTAAGCCATCAAAAGCTAAGCCTAGGCGAACGTTATGAGGATCACTAGAAAATCCTAAATATCTATTATCAAAAGTTTTCCAAGCTTCAGAATTTGCAGGATGTCATAAAACTCCATCTTTGTTTCGTTCTTCATGATGTCATCGTATTAGTTTAAATGTTTTTGAAGACATGAATAACCTTTGCAGTCTTGTTTTTATAGGAAAGTACCTTAAGACCTTTGATGCACTTTTTCTCTTTATTTTTCCATCTAGAAACCCCACAAACTAAGCATTCATTGACTTCTTTATCAACAAATTGATTCCTAAAAAGCATGCAATCATTGGGACAAGCATGAATCTTATTATACTTTAAGCTCAAGCCTTCAACATTTTTGGTCTCATATAAAGAAGAAGGAAAATTAGCTCCTTCAGGAAAGACATCCTTCACTAGACCAAGAAAAGCATTAAAGGATTCATTTGACCATTTGAATATTCCTTTTATGTGGTAAATATGTAGAAAAAATGAAAGTTTACTAAATTTTTTGCATATTTCATGAGTTGTTCAAATTTATCAATATCTGGATAAGGTTGATGTGGATTATGAGTATTTTCATCTAAGGTTGGCTCTGTCTCTCCTCCATCGCTAATGTTATTATTTGAGAAATGGGTACGATCTCCAAAAACATCATGTATCATTTGTCTTATATCACCATCCCTTAAAGCTTCTTGCCTGTCATTATTTTGTGAAGTCTTATTTGATTTATCAAGATGTTTTCCATGGAAAAACCAAGTATCATATGATGGTATAATACCATTAACCATAAGATGATCATACGTCGTTGCTCGAAGTTACTTCATATTGTAGCACACATTCCATACACGGACATGGAATTGTACCTATCTCACCTTTTTTAGAAAATGCGTGATTTAAAAAATCCTCTCCTCCATCCAAATATTCTTTACTAAGTCTATCATACCTTATCCAACTTCGACTCCTACTATTTTTCATGACAATTCAATATTTTTGTTACTCTTTTGCAATTTCAAGAAGGCAAAGTAAAATGTCATGATGAAAAATATAAGAAGTGAGAAAATGTGTCATATGTAACATGTGCATTTAGATAATTTAGTTGATAATTGTAATCTATGTTGAAATAAGATTTACATATTCAAGTGTTGCAACAAAAGTACTACAGGTTTTCACATTCATTATAGTTAGAAATTAATCTCAAATAATGTTGATATGTACCTGTTAAAAATTTCATCCTTGTTAACTGTGACCTATTTTCATGTCTAAATATTTAGATAATTGTCTTTGAACAACGTAGAATGTCTAATGATATTGTCTTTAAACAGAAATATTTTTTCTCAATTTTGGATGCAATGTGGAAGAATTAATTCTAGGGATGGTCATCCAAGTTATAGAAATGACTGAGTATGGTCACTTTTATTTGCTTTAGAGCTATAAAGTCATTCACGTTTTTTCTATTACCTCATAAAATAACTTTTACATGAAAGCACTTGAAAATAATATAAATGATCCCTTAAGTTTGATAGTAGGACTAACTTTATCCTAAATATACTTTTCTGCATAATAGTTTTTAGAATTAAGAATTTCTAAATTTATGTTAACAACGATTGTTAAATTCTACTGACAATCACGTAACTATTTGACCATATTAGTATTTATTCAATTTATAGGTACATTATAGATAATGACTCTGAAGTATGAAATGAAACTATTTCTTGAGGAGTCCAAAAATGCTTTGATAAAACAGAGAAAATAGAAGAGAGGTAATTTCATAAATATATTCCTCCTAGATTTTTTTCCTCTCTNTAGATTTTTTTCCTCTCTATACCATAAATATCTCTTACATTTTTATCTTTTCGTATTTCCCCTATATATGTTTTTTTCCTTTTCACTTATATTCATTTCATAAATTTATCCTAGATTTTTTACTTCTCCTATTCTCTCCTATGAAGATCCATTCAGGAATCCTATTATACATATCCTCATTATCTCTCTTGTATATTCAAAACTCCCTAAAAATCAATTATTACGGGGTATGAGTTAGACGCAAGACATAATTTAACACAATTTATTCAATATACATGACTGTAATTAAATTTTATACATACAAACATGTTAGAAAACAGAAAAGCTTGAAGGAAACTAATCCTTCTAGAAAGAAAAGTATTTCAAAGAAAAAGGAGAAATAAGTGCCAATATAGATAAAGTACTAAAATAAAAAATGATTGATCCTAGTATTTTAGAAGAACCAGGGATGAGAAAGTTAAAACAAAAGATTGATTTTCAACAATCGACCATGCTGTTTATTAGAGATATTCCAAATGTTCATGAGGATGAAGTGATTGAATTAAACAAGAACTTCAAGTAGATTAATGAAGATACCATTGTGACTAATGTCAATAAAATAAATATTAGGTCTACCATTAAGGAACTAAAAGATATTAGGGGTGTCATATGCTGGATTTTGAGGACTATGTGAATAGAGAATGAGCTTGGTTACCGACTGATCTGATTTGTCCAAGGCTAATGAAGAAAAAGAGAAAAACGAAAGTGGAGATTGTTATTTTGAGAGCTGAAAATGAGAACCTGAAAAGTGAAATACTTGAAGATGAAGGGAAGTAGCAGTATCAACACTTGATAAAACACTAGTAAATCTTCTCACTTCATCTAGCATAGAACCTGTTCTATAGAACCGTTTACCCCTGTGTCTGACCCAATTTTCAGAACCTTCTAACTAACAAATCATACAAGAAATCACTTTCATAACAAAATTGAGAAGTTCTAAAAGGCTAGAACACAACCAGATAAACATCCTAACTCACCAACACATAACCTATAGATTGAATCCCGCAAACTAATTGAGAATAAATACATCAATTATCCATTTAACAAGTAAACACACACTTCAGCTCGCATTTAAGCTACAATATATTGAATCAAGTCAAATATTATCTTCTTATCTTCCCTCTCCTATACCGCATCACATAAAAGAAATCAAGGTCAAAATCTGTGGAGACTAAATTCTTAAGATGATGTTGAAATATAAGATACAGATAAGATCTCTTTCCTTAATTTCCAAACAAAAAATGAACTGAAACAAAAATAGCTATTGCATATTAACAACTGCTGTACCTCAAAGAAACATAAATTTATAAAAAAATTCCACTGTCGCAGTATAATAGTTGGCCCATCAACAAAAGATACAAGCCAATCATCCAACAAGAGTTACCACAAATAGCTAAAACAAAATTTAACCAATTTCTATCATATTTTAGTGATGTGATTTCAGTTAGCATGGACTATAAAATAATCAATTTTTGAGTCGCTTTGGTGAAATTATGAATCAGGATTTACTGAATATGAATAGAGAATACAAAGACCAAACCTAGGTGAGTTATCTTCGACCTATTCTTAGAAGATATTTCCAACGAAAAAATTTCAATTTTCAATTTTACACCAACAAAATTAGGGTTGAAGTGGAGGGACGGTGATGGGAAGTGATAGAGAGATTGGGTGGTAGCCATAGTTGAGTAGTATTACCTATGGTCTTGGTATGTGTGCCACGTCGGTGATGGAGAAGCAGAGGGACAACGGTAGGGCAGCAGCTATGGTGGATTCTCTGTAAAGTGACAAGTGAGATAATGGAGGGAAATAAAAAAAACATAATATTAACGTGAGTTCTCTGAAATTAATTTTGAAAAAAACTTAATATTGATTTGATGAATAAAAATTAAATGGAGGGAAATTTTAAAAAATAAAGGAAATAATGGAGGGAACAAGAGTCAATATGTTAAAAAATAGGAGGGAAATCAATATACAAGTTTCTTGGTTTTTGGTGGCCACTTCTTTGTATTGCCGCTATAAAAATATTTATTATTAGCTAATTCTCATTTGCCACAAATATATGAGTCTAAACAATTATTAGTGGTCATTGCTTTATGCACGTTAATAAATTTTTTCTAAATGGTGTTTTTGTAGTAGTGGGGCAAGCATGTTGATGCTCCCACTTTAGTGGAACAGGGAGATATGCCGGCTACAGAGGCTAGCCCCACAGATGCAAATCTTAGTACTTCCTCCCACCGCTATTGAGTATACCGTGCTAGACCCCAGCTGGTTACATGTTGTTCCCACAGGAGTTCCTCTAGAAAATGGACAAGAGGCTGACAATGACTGAAAAGATGGTCAACACAATAATGGAAAATGTAAAGCCATGGGTGAAGGCCGAGATTAATGAGGCTGTGAGGCTATTGCATGGCCGATTAGGTAGTTTTGAGTGCCCCTTCGATGAGCGTGTAGCTTAGAAGACCGATACGGGCAGCCTTAGAGAGGAGTTGGGGGCTTTACGAAGCTAGGTAGCTGAAATCTCGTCTAGACAACTGATAATATTATTAGCCCCCACTATCTCGGAGTTAGATGCTGAGCTCAATGAGAAGCTACATTTGGAGGCGTACTGGGCTCCGACAGGTTCCGATGGAGAAAAAGGAAAGAAGAGGGTCTCAAAGGAGGTTAAAGATGAGTCCTCAAGAAAGAAGAGAAAAAGAGAGGAGAAAAAGGAGCACAAACAGGCAAGATTGGACATTATGAAGACTCATGACAAGCATATGTTAGAGTTGCATGCGCAAGCTAGAGGAGCGGGGAGCTCCACCACTGCCTTTGGAGAGCTTGCGGGTGACAAGGACCCTGTGGGTGAGCCACATTCAACCAGAGTTACAACTGAGGTCACTGAGGCAACTTCTACTACTGAGGGGGTAACCAATCCCCCAATTGACATTCCATTGAGTGCGCCGGCCATCACTAGCGCGATGGTTGGAACAGAGGGAAGTGTGCTTGCACACCCGCCTCTACAGGATGACAGGAGCACCTAGAGCTCCACAGGTATGTCCCTTTCCCTTGTTCTTACATTTTATGCTTTGGGATGACGCATGCTTTTCAATGGGGGGTGTACTTGTTATTTTTGGGTATTTTGTTAATTCGAGGGTTTTTCTTGCCATATTTCTCTTTCCTCGGGTATGATATCTAGTAGAATAGGAATGTTTAGGTTTGTTTTGTTATTTGTATAGTTAGAAGTAGCTTAGGATTACTTTACAACCAATAAATGCACTAGTTTTGATATTTTTTAAAAATGACCCTATTTGAAAATTCTTGATGTCGAGGTATGACTTTTGTGGATCTTTATATGACACTTATATTGTTGTAAAACCCCGAAAATGCCTAAGATTAGAACTAGGATCAAAATTTGAAGTAGGCTGAAAACTGGGAAAAAGTGCTCAAGATGAACGACCCAACGGATCGTTGGTCCAACCAACAACCCGTTGGAGCCAATCTGGGTTTCAGGATTCCGGATGGCAGTGGATATAACGGGTGGAGTAACGAATCACTTCTTGAAACAATGAGTCATTGTTTGTACTCGTGGGTAGCACTAACCTGGCCAGTTGGGGAAGTAACGGGTCATCCAACGACTCGTCATTAGTAACAACGAACCGTTGTCGCCAATCATTGCCTAAGTTGTCAGAATATCTACTAGACTTAACGGATGGGTACCACAACTCTTTAGAGGAAACAACGAGTCGTGGTGACGCTCGTTGTGAGTAAAGTCTTAGGGTATTCAGGAGGCAAGCAACGACTGAACCAACGGTCTGTCGAATCAAAGGACGAGTCGTCCTGTTGAGCCATGGTATGATTCCGGAAGCAGGGCATGGACAGTGTATATGTTGGGCCATACCACGTTTCGTGGTAGCTTCCAAAGACTCGTTGGTATGCCCGTTGGATTGCCCTGTGCAGATTTTCAGGCTGATTTCATTAAGGGTATTTTCGACTTTTCTATGCTCTAGGGCCCTAAACTACGTCGTTTCATGTATTTTTCTGGGCATGTTGAGATAGGTTAAGACCCTCTAATTATCCTCATTCCCATGCATGCAAGTTAGAGTAATTTTAGAGAGATCAAGCTATTCTTCAAGCTTTTCCCTATTAATTCATCCTTGGGCATTCAAGAACTTTAGAATCTGATCTTACCCAGGTATGTAGGGTTATGAATGGGTATTTTCATTCACACCCATTCCAATTCTCTATTAATTTATGGAAATCTACCAAAAATCTATTAGGGTTTTGACTCAATTCTTGTGAAAATTTTATTATTTGCAAGTGGGCTTTTATGATTTATGAATTTCATCATATTTTATGGATTTTGATCAGACTTTACAATTTATATTACTTATAAAATTATTGATTTCAATTTCTACTAAAATAATCCTATTTAAGCATGATCTATGATGAATCAATTTATGATCTTCGCTTGAATTGCTAATACTTACAAGTCCGGTATGATTTATGATTTGAAATATGAATTTATTCAATTAGCCATCATGATTTTATGATTTTCAAGCTATATGAATAATCTACAAGTATGTATGAAACCTATGATTCATGAATTATGTTTTAGGCCGACTCACGGGCCTTGTTTCATGGCTAGACCATGTATTTACAAGAATGTTTATGATTATCATGAATTCACTAGACCATGAACTCATGCCTATTATTTTATGAGCACTATATATGTTTTGGGAGTAGTATCGAACATTGAGTAGGTTCGGAGCCCAGGTTCTGCCTCGGATCTCATAAACTATGTGCCACCGTAGGATATGTTGGGACCTCCCTTGTGACTTTCCTCAGCCCAAATGGCCCTTTTCATGTGTGATCATGCCCTTTATGGTTCTACCCTTGTCAAGGTACAAACAACCTCCCGACTAGGTTTACAAGTCGGGCTCCATGTGTGCTCATATGGGGTATGTCGGTTAAGAGAATCTCCCACTATTTCTCATGATTTATTCATGATTATGATTATGTATATTGGCTCAAGTTATGTTAATTATCTCTTTCCTCTCATGCTAATGATTATGAATATTTTATAAATGATTTGAAAACCTTGAGCCTTACGTTATGTTACGATGTTAACGATATGAGCATGATGTCCTACTCTTATGATGTTTTATGAGATTTTACATATTTTAAATGTCCGTTTAACTTACCCTTGCATACTCGGTACATTCCATGTACCGACCGCATACTTCCTATGTTGTATCGTTTCATGATACAGGACCCAACTCTCAGGCTCATCCTCATCTTTAGACTATCTTAGAGTTCACTTTCATCTTGTTGGGGAGTTCTCATGTTCCAAGGGCCGTTTGAGTAGACATTTATGTAATTTTATGTTTCAGTACTTGGTCGGGTTGGTTGGGGGTGTTGTCCCATCAACCCATCGTATGCAGTAGAGGCTTTCAGACAGTATGTAGTACTCAGCTTGCGTGTATGTCTAGTGACTCCCTATGTTATGTTATGTTATGATATATTTACGTTTCCTCTATTCCTTATGTTCAATCTTCCACTTAAAGTGAATAAAGTTAGATGTATGCTTATGCTATGGGTCGACTTGGGACCTCTAGAGGATCCTTTTCCCGTGTTATGATCTAGGTCTATGTTTGAGTCCTGACAAACTTGGTATTAGAGCAATAGGTTGAAGTGTCATAGGGTGTATGAAAGTCTCGTTAAGTGGAGTCTTTTTCATCGGTGTGAAGCGCGCCACACTTATGACGAAGAGGCTATGAGATGTTTAAGAAATGTTCCCTTCTTTCATGATATATGTCGTGCGATAAAAAGTCTTTCTATCCTTCTAATTTGTGCTATTCGCGATTGCAAAATTATGGCTCCCAGAAGAATGAACAGAAGAAGAAATGGGAACGGTAAAGGCCACGAGGATGGCAATGATCATGAGCATCAGCAAGTCCCACCTATGTAGGAGCCCCATGCACCAGAACCAGTTTCCCACGCGGAGTTTTGGGCGGCTATCCAGATGTTGGTGCAGGCCCTGACCGCTTAGGTAAACCAACAGGCTGTTGCGCATATCCCACAGAATGGCAACGCGGCAGCGAACTGGGTTAGAGATTTCTTGAGGATGAACCCTCCGGAGTTCCTTAGTTCCAAGGTTGATGAGGATCCACACAATTTCATCAAGGAGATTCTAAAGATTACCCAGGTTATGGGGGTGACCAATGGAGATTGTGTTAATTTGGACTCCTATCAGCTAAAGGGGGTGGCTCACATAAGGTTCAAGCAGTGGAGAGATGCTAGCGCAGTGGATGCAGGACCTATAGGTTGGGAAGAATTTCACGCAACATTCTTGGATCAGATTTTCCCTCGAGAGATGAGGGAGCTTAAGGCGGATGAGTTTGTTAACTTGAAGTAGGGTGACATGTCCATTCAGGAGTAAGCATTGGAGTTCACCCATCTATCAAAGTGTGCGCCAGAGTTGGTGGCGGACCAGAGGGCTCGGGTGAGCCGTTTTGTACATGGGGTGGAGGACTATCTGGATAAGGACTGCAGGATCGCGATGTTGCATTGGGATATAGACTTTCCCTGTATTGTGTTGCATGCTAAGCAGATGGAATCAGTATATTGAAGGTAGAGAGAGGCGAAGAGGGCTAGGACCGATAGTTACGGGACTTCTCAAGTCAGATTAGGGGGTGGACAACATCAGTAGTCCCAGCACAAATCTATTTCTCCAGTGCCATCATCAGCCAGTACGCCATCTAGGTTCCGAGGGGATCAAATGAATACAGCTTCAGACTCGAGAGGCCAGGGTAGCATGTAGATGGAGTGCACCTTCCCAGATTGTGCGGGAAGTGGCAAAAATCACTCCGGGAGGTGCCTCGTCAGCTCGGATGCTTGTTTCCAATGTGGAAAACTCGAAAAGAAACTCAGGGATTTGCCTTCAGCCAGATCAGGGGTCGGTGGAGCCCGTATTCCAGAAGCTAGTTCTGCCGCTCCAGTAGCACGTCCCACACAGTAGGGTTCCTCGACCAGTTCATCCGGCGGTTAGAATCAAAAGTAGGTTCTATGCTTTAGCACCCCGTCAGGAGTAGGAGGTCTTCCCAGATGTGGTCACTTGTATGTTGCATGTTTTTCATATTGATGTTTATGCTTTGCTAGATCCGGGGGCAACTTTGTCTTTTGGGACTCCTTACATTGCTGGTAGATTTAGAGTTAGTCCCAAGACTCTGTCACAACCATTTTCAGTTTCTACTCCTGTTGGTGATTCGTTTATAGCTAGGCGGGTGTATAGAGGATGCTCGGTCACTATATTACATAAAGTCACCTCTACAGACCTTGTAGAGTTATCCATGACTGACTTTAATATTATTCTTGTAATTAATTGGTTGTATGCCTGTTATGCTTCTGTAAATTGTAGAACCCATGCGGTGGAACTTTGTTTTCCGGATGAATAAGTTTTGGAGTGGAAGAGTAGTTCGATTGTACCAGCAGGTCGATTTATTTCATACCTTAAATCTAGGAAGATGATTTCTAAGGATGCATGTATCACTTAGTTAGGGTTAAGGATGTTGCGTCTGAGATTCCGACTATCTAGTCAGTTCCGGTGGTGTGTGAGTATCTAGAGGTCTTTCCAGATGATTTGCCAGGAATTCCTCCCGAGTGGGAGATTAATTTCAGCATAGATCTTCTTCCCGATACGTAACCTATCTATATTCCTCCTTACAGGATGGCTCCAACTGAGCTAAAGGAGTTGAAGTATCAATTGAAAGACCTATTAGATAAGGTCTTTATCAAACAGAGCAAGTCTCCCTGGAGTGAACCAATATTATTTGTTCGGAAGAGGGATGGTTCGCTTCGAATGTGCATTGACTATCGATAATTGAACAAGGTCACTGTCAAGAACAGGTACTCTCTTCCCAGGATTGATGATTTATTCGACCAGCTTCAGGGTGCCAAGTGTTTCTCAAAGATAGATATCAGGTCCAGGTATCATCAGCTTAGGGTTCAGGAGTGTGATATCCCGAAGACAGCCTTCAAGATGCGGTATGGTCATTATGAGTTTGTAGTTATGTCTTTTGGACTAAAAAATGCTCCTGCAGCTTTTATAAGCCTAATGAACAGGGTATTCAAGCTGTACCTGGATATGTTCGTGATTGTGTTCATTGATGACATCCTTATATACTCTCGGAGAGAGGAGGAGCATGCCGCTCATTTAAGTGTAGTGCTTTAGACTCTCAAGGATCGCCAACTGTATGCAAAGTTCAGTAATAGTGAGTTTTGGTTGAACTCGATAGCATTTTTAGGTCACGTGGTGTCAACGAAGGTATAAAGGTAGATTCTCAGAAAATTGAGATGGTGAAGAATTGTCTTAGACCCATGAATCCTTCAGATGTTTGGAGTTTCTTGGGCCTAGCAGGATATTACTGGAGATATGTTGAGGGTTTTTCATCAATTGCAGCACCTTTTACCAAGTTGACTTAAAAGAAGGTGAAGTTCCAATGGTCGGAGGCTTGTGAGAAGAGCTTCCAAGAATTGAAGACTCAACTCACTACTGCACCGGTGTTGACCCTACCCGAGGGCACGGATGGTTTTGTAGTGTATTATGATGCTTTATGAATCGGACACGGGTGCGCATTGATGCAGCGAGGGAAAGTAATAGCATATGCCTCTAGACAGTTAAAGATACATGAGAAGAATTACCCGACCCATGATCTAGAGTTGTCCGCGGTGGTATTCTCATTGAAGATATGGCGATATCACTTGTATAGGGTCCATGTGGATGTGTTTACAGACCACAAGAGCTTACAATATGTGTTCTCATAGAAGGACCTCAATCTATGACAAAGGAGGTGGTTAGAGCTACTTAAAGACTATGATATGAGTGTTCTTGTTCTTTACCATCCGAGTAAGGCTAATTTCATGGAGAACGCACTTAGTAGGCTCTCGATGGAAAGTGTATCCCATGTGGAGGAAGGAAAAAAAGAACTGGTGAAAGATGTGCATCGCCTCGCAAGTTTAGGAGTGAGGTTAGTTGACTCTACCGATGGCGGTGTTGTTGTTCAAAGTGGATCCGAATCGTCCTTAGTGACTGATGTGAAATATAGAAAAGATGAAGACCCGATTTTGGTAAAGATGAAAGAATCTGTTCGGAGTCAGAAGGTGGAGATCCTCTTCCAATGGGGAGATGGCGTGCTTCGGTACTAGGGTCGCCTATGTGTTCCCGATGTTGATGATTTGAGGAGCTGGATGTTGCATGAGGCCCATGGATCTAGGTACTCTATTCATCTAGGTGCCACCATGATGTATCATGATTTCAGGAAATATATTGGTGGAACGACATGAAGAAGGATATTTCTGAACTCGTAGCCAAGTGCCCGAACTGTCAGTAAGTAAAGGTCGAGCATCAAACGCCAGGAGGCGTACTTCAGGATATTAGCATTCCCACCTGGAAGTGAGAAGAGATTAATATGGATTTCATTATAGGCCTACCTCGTACTCGCCGACAGTATGATTCTATATGGGTGGTGGTAGACAGGTTGAATAAAGATGCTCATTTTCTACCAGTCAAAAACACGGACTCAGCCGAGGATTACGCCAAGCTATATATCCTGGAGTTGGTTCAATTTCATTGAGTGCCCTTGTCCATTATTTCAGACCGAGGTACTCAATTTACCTCCCAGTTTTGGCATTCTTTCCAGAAAGGGCTTGGGACTCAGGTTAAGCTCAGCACAACATTTCATCCGCATACTGATGGTCAAGTGGAACGGACAATCCAAACTCTCTAGGACATGTTGAGAGCATGTGTGATGGACTTCTAAGGTAGTTGGGATGATCACTTGACACTGATCGAGTTCGCTTACAATAACAACTATCTCTCCAGCATTCAGATGGCACCGTTCGAGGCTCTTTATGGGTGGATATGTAGATAGCCCATCGGATGGTTTGAGGTTGATGAGGAAGCTATGATAGGGCCAAATTCGATTCATGAGGTTGTGGTGAAGGTTCAATTGATAAGGGACAGGCTAAAAACCGCTCAGAGTCGTCAAAAGTCATATGCTGATGTAAGGAACAGAGAGTTGGAGTTCTAGGTGGATGATTGGGTATTGCTGAAGGTATCTCCCATGAAGGGGGTAGTGCGGTTCGGAAAGAAAGGAAAACTCAGTCCCCACTATGTTGGTCACTACTAGATTGTGAGAAGAGTTGGCAAGGTAGCGTACAAGTTGGAATTGCCCTCAGAGTTGTCTTATGTGCAATATGTGTTTCATGTATCACTTTTGAAGAAATGTTTGGGAGTTCCAGCTCTAGTAGTCTTGGTGGACAACATTGGTGTAAAAGATAGCGTTAACTATAAGGTGGTTCGGGTGGAAATATTAGATCGTCAGGTTCGGAAGCTAAGGAATAAGGAAGTAGCCTCAGTTAAAGTATTATGGAGGAACAAGCATGTTGAAGGAGCTACGTGGGAAGCTAAAGCAGATATGATTGCTAAATACCTACACTTATTCTCTAGCGGTTCAGTTCCAACTTGAGGTATTAGTTTTTCCCTATATCTCTATGTAGTTTTCATGTTCAGTTCATGTGTTTAAGTTTCTTGTATGTGCATGAATGCGTATGTGAATCATGAAATCAGTTCAGCTATGAGGTTTGAATGAGAGGTAGTCATTTCATTAGTTTTTAGTTAAATGATCGGTATTTGGGTGTAAGGTGCATGTCTTCATTTTTCTGCTTGTTTCCAACATTCGAGGATGAATGTTCCCAAGGGGGAGATATTGTAATACCTCAGAAATGCTTATGATTAGACCCGGTATCAAAATTTGAAGTTGGATGAAAATCGAGAAAAAGTGCTCAGGACTAATGACCCAACAGATCATTGGTCCAACCAATGACCCATTGGAGCAAGTCGGGTTTTCTGGAGTTCGGGTGGTAGTGGATATAATAGGTGCAGTAACGACTCATTGCTTGAAACAACAATTCATTTTTGTACTCGTGGGTAGCACTGACCTGGGCAGTTGGGGAAGTAACGGGTCATCCAACGACCTGTCATGAGTAACGATGAACCGTTGTCCCCAATCATTGCCTATGTTTTTAGAATCTACAGTGGACTTAACGGATGGGTACCACAACTCATTAGAGGAAACAACGAGTCGTGGTGAGGCTCGTTGTGAGAAAAGGCTCAAGGTATTCAGGAGACAAGCAATGACTAAACCAACGCTCCATCGGATCAAAGGACGATTCGTCTTGTTGAGCTGTGGTATGATTCTGGAAGCAGGGCATGGGCAGTGTATACGACGGGCCATACCACGAGTCATGGTAGCTTCCAATGACTCATTGGTATGCCTGCTGGATTGCCCTATGCAGATTTTCAGGCTGATTTCATTAAGGGTATTTTCGACCTTTCTATGCTCTAGGGCCCTAAACTACATCGTTTCATGTATTTTTCTGGGCATGTTGAGATAGGTTAAGACCCTCTAATTATCCTCATTCCCATGCATGCAAGTTAGAGAAATTTTAGAGAGATCAAGCTATTCTTCAAGCTTTTCCCAATCAATTCATCCTTGGGCATTCAAGAACTTTAGAATTTGATCTTATCGAGGTATATATGGTTACGAATGGGTGTTTCCATTCACACCCATGCCCATTCTCTATTAATTTATGAAAATCTACCAAAAATCTATTGGGTTTTTGATTTAATTCTTGTGAAAATTTTACGATTTGCTAATAGGATTTTATGATTTATTAATTTCATCATATTTTATGGATTTTGATCAGAATTTACAATTTATTTTACTTATAAAATTATTGATTTCAATTTCTACTAAAATAATCCTATTTAAGCGTGATCTATGATGAATCAATTTATGATCTTCGCTTGAATTGCTAATACTTACAAGCCCAACATAATTTATGATTTGAAATATGAATTTATTGAATTACCCATCATGATTTGATGATTTTCAAGCTATATGCATAATCTACAAGTATGTCTGAAACCTATGATTCATGAATTATGTTTTAGGCCGACTCACGAGCCTTGTTTCATGGATAGACCACGTATTTACAAGCATTTTTATGATTATCATGATTTCACTATCCCATGAACTCATGCGCATTATACTATGAGCACTATATATGTTTTGAGAGCAGTATCGAACACCGAGTAGGTTTGGGGCCCAGGTTCTGCCCCGGATCTCATAAACTACGTGCCACCGTAGGATATGTTGGATCCTTCCTTGTTACTGTCCCCGGGCAAATGTCCCTTTTTATGTGTGATCACGCCCTTCACGGTTCTACCCTTGGCAAGGTACGAACGGCCTCCCGACTAGGTTTACAAGTCGGGCTCCATATGTGCTCATATGAGGTATGACGGTTAAGAGAATCTTCCACTATTCCTCACGATTTATGCATGATTATGATTATGTATATTGGCTCAAGTTATGTTCATTACCTATTTCCTCTCATGCTTATGATTATGAATGTTTTATGAATGATTTGAAAACCTTGAGCCTTACATTATGTTATGATGCTTACGATATGAGCATGATGTCCTACTCTTATGATGTTTTATGAGATTTTACACATTTTAAATGTCTGTTTTACTTACCTTGCATACTCGGTACATTCCATGTACTGACCACATACTTTCTATGCTATATCATTTCATGATACAGGACCCGGCAATTAGGCTCATCCTCATCTTTAGACCATCTCAGAGTTCACTTTCAGCTTGTTGGTGAGTCCTCATGTTCCTAGGGCCATTTGACTAGACATTTATGTAATTTTTATGTTTCAGTACTTGGTCGGGTTAGTTGGGGGTGTTGTCCCATCAACCCATCATATGCAATAGAGGATTTCAGACAGTATGTAGTCCTCAGCTTGCGTGTATATCTAGTGACTCCCTATGTTATGTTATGTTATGATATGTTTATGTTTCCGCTATGCCTTATGTTCAGTTTTCGCTTGAAGTGAATGAAGTTAGATGTATGCTTATGCCATGGGTCGATTTGGGACCTTTCGGGGTTCCTTGACCCGTGTTACGATCCGGGTCTACACTTGGGTCGTGACAATTATTAGCATGTGTAGTTGTAGTTTAGTCGTGCATGAACCGAATAGGTAGAACTAATAAAAACCTGTACCATGAGTGAGCGAGGATTCATACTCAGTTCAATATTGCATTAGGGATCTAGAACTTTCCTGATTGGTATTTACATAGGTTAGGATAGTTGGTTAGGAAAGGATCATTGGCCTTTTTTGTCATAGCCCACTTTAGCCTAAATTTCCCTACAAAATGAAATGATTCCCTTGACCTCGTATTTGAGCCTAAAAGTTGACCTATTTGCTTGGATTACCCATTCACCTTGACAAAGTTTATAATGAACCTGTTTGGCCCTAGTCCCTCCTTGGACATTGTGAATCTCAACTCAGGCAAAATGCTTAAGTTGAGGGTGGCTATAGTAGGAGTGCGTAAACTATGTGAGGGTGGAGAAGAAAGAAAGAAAAGAGTCAAAGAATAGTGAGGTGTGGTGTGAAATGAAAAGAAAAAGAGCTGAAAAGGCAAAAATGAAGAGAAAGGAAAAGAAAAGGACAAAAAATCTAAAAAAAGGTGATAAAAACACACCACACCCACACATTGCATTTAAATAGAGAAAAGGGAGGACAAAGTTGAAAATTGAAAAATGGGGTAAAATGTGAAAAGTGGAGAAAAGTTTTATAGTGCCAAGGAGGGTTAGTCACTAAAATCCATATTTATCATATCCAGCCCGAAGCCTACATTACAAGCCGAGAAAAGTCCTATAGTGATCCTAGTTGAATTTCATAAAAAGCCAACATAGAAAAAATAAGGGGAAGCCTATGGTATCCGATGTGCAGTATTTAGAACTTCTTTATGAGGGTGAGAGTCTTGCTTGTTTAGTCCCAAGTTTCATATTTTTATATATCTGTGAGTGTTAGGGACTTCATTTATATTGCGGGTACATGGTTTGTGTTACATTCTGTTAATTGTATTTGTGAATAGCATTGGTGATAGCTTGTTTCTCCGCTAATAGTTGGATGCTATATCTTGATCCCTGTATGTCATAGATTATAGTTACATGTGTGCATAGTTGACTTTGTTTGAATGAAAAAAGGGGTCAATATCTGTTAATGTTTTAAAGTTCAATTTTTGTTATGTTAGCTGTAGGTATTCTAAGTTTACTTTCTAGTTAAGCATCATTTTTATTTTTGTTCTTTTTTCCTGAGGACATGCAAAAGTGTTAAGTTGAGGGTGTTGATGTGTTGTGGGTTTACAACACTTTTGACGCTTAAAGATGAGGAAATAAGCATGGACTTAGGTGTGTTAATATGGATATGATGCACTTTTACTTTATTTTTAGGGAAGATAGATGATGGAGTTGAAATGTGCCAAATAAGGATAAAATACAGAAAAAGGGCTAAGTATGGACCTCTGTATGAGCCGTACCATCTAGGTACGAGTCGTACTGAGAGTCATGGAGAAGTCCAGAACATTTGTTTAAGGCAAAGGCAAAGTATGACTTATGGTATGAGCTGTACAATAGCAGTTGTAGAAAAGTTCAGAAGATGTTGCACAAGACAAGTCTCCAAGTATGGGTAGTAACAATGATTCATGTTATTTACCTAAGACCTATACCAAGGAGCCATGTTAATGTTCAGAAGAATTAAAGAATGGCAGATCTCAATGTACGAATGGAAGTCACGAGTCATAGGACGCATGTACGAGTCGTACCAAGCTACTCGTGAAAATATTTAGAGGATGCCAGAACTCTTAGGATCAAACCATGACAAGACAGTATGACTCATAGGTTCATGGAACGAGTTGTACAAGATTCTAACACTTAGCAAAAATAGAAGTTGCCAAGCATTGTACGAGTGAAGGTACGACCCTTACAATCAAGTTACGGGTTGTAGGTGAAGTCGACGATAGTTCAGCAGTTTTCCCTGTTTACTTAGGAAAGGGTTCTAAATATTTGTATAAATACTTTTTAGGTAATTCTCGGTCAGGACAAGTAAGTCAGAAGTCAGGGAAGTTAGAGAGAGTCAGATTTGGAGGAAAATAATTGTTAT
>JACEIK010000066.1:570228-612353 GCA_018107945.1 Datura stramonium | reverse complement strand
CTTATAGTTCTCTTACAACCATGAGAGGTTAAAACCTCCACAACTAGGGTTGTGGGAACCATGGTGAGTCAACAAACCAGGGTTGCACAATGTGATTCTAAACCAATGTTAAATTCTTGTATTGTATTCTCTTCATCTTTAACGATTCTTAATGAAGCGCAAGTCATTTGGACTTTCCCGAGTTCTTTACTTTCTTGAATCTAGAGAAGTAGAGATTAGGAAAAGAGAATTACAACAAAGCATTAATCTTTATAGGTCGTTGTATAACTTGAGTCACGGTCGCAGGATAGTTAGTTTGAAACAAATTGATAACGGTTGAATTGAAATCACTCATGAGACCTAATTCGGTGATTGAGTGTAGTCATCCAGTAGGAACGAACCAGTTGTTTGGATGAACCCTCATTATCAGTTCTACAAGTAAGCATTGGGATAGACCACAAGTGTAAAACCCGAAGTAGTTGTGAATCCATGGGGAACACTTTCCCTAGTTATTTATATGAACTTGATAAACAACAATCAATTTTCATCTTTATGACATATTTTTTTTACAAAACCCTCTTTTTAGGAGATAACAAACTTAAAAGCTTAAACACGAGCGTTATTCTACATCTTGACCATATTCCCTGTGGGATCGATCCCAACCTTTGTTGGGTTATATATTGACAACGTCTGCCCCATACTTTTATAGGAGTGTGATTTGAGCATTATCAAGTACCAATTAAAATTGTGCACTTGTTTGAGTCTTTTTAATTTTTAAGTTTGTGTGTGATTTTAGGGTTTTCTTGAGTCTTAATGATTTTGTGTGCATCTCCCATGATGCGATGTGCTTAAGTTAATTCCACTTCTGAGTGAATTCTTTGTTTGAGGAAAAACAATAGTTCAAGTTTAGGGGTTTGATGAGTTGGTAATTTACCAACTCATTTGGCTTTTTAATCATGAGCTATTGGTTTTTTTCACACAAATTAGGAAGATTTTATGCCTTTTTTCTTCTTTTATTCAGGAATTTGATTTAGATGAAGAAAATGGAAAAATTGAACTGAAAGTTATCTACTGGAAGAAAGTGGTACTTGCGCGCTACACATGGGCACTTGCAAAATATAGGTGCCATGCAGGAGAATCTGGAAATGTGCTAAAATCGGACCTGTGAGCCACAGATTGGCTTTGCAGACCATAGGTTCCACCACAGATGATATGCAAAGAGCACAATCTAGTCTTGAGAAGTAACCTACGAGCTGCAGATTTATACCTGCTGAACGCAGGTCTCGCGCAACTGACCCACATCATTGTTGAGGGCAATATCATCTATATTAAGCACAAGTTTACCTGAGAATTTTCCCAGGGAAATTTTGGGAAGCTGTGCAAAATGAATTTTAGAGATTTTACCTCAATTATACACACACGTTATGTCATTTGATTTTATAGAGAGAAGAACATAGAGATAGAAAGAGAGAGTGCAATTTACTTTCTTCTTCCTTAATTTTCACTTGGCAAGAACTCCATTATTGCAGACCTTAAGCTTGAAATTACTTACATAATATGACGAATTTAGAGAAATTTCTTATGGGTATAGTTTCTATCTCTTTACTTATGAGTAGCTAAATCTCTTGTTAGGTGTGTGTGTGCATGATGGGTGTTTAGCTTTGATTGGGTTTTGATGAATTGTTCTTAGATTTGGGTAGTAAGCATGGATCGATTGTTTCCTTCAAGATTTAATTTAATAATTGATGGTTGCAAGCACTGATTTAACTTTCTTATCTTGCTTTAGATTGAAAGAGGGAAGTAATGTTTGGGTGAGGATTCAATAATGAGGAATTGGGTGTCTGATGCTTGGGCTTGAACTAGAGATAGTCACGACCAATATTCATATTCCATTAAAGAGTTAAGGATAGAGATAGTTTAACCCTTCCTCAAGCTTTGTTGGTTGGTTTGTTAATTGGCTTTGGAGTTTGAGAAAACCCAATGTAAGCACATCTTTTTGGTTGAGAAACATTAGGTGTGTCCATAACCAATGATATCCATGCTCAAATCGAATCTAAGGCATTTAAATCAACCCATATCAAGTTGACGCCCCATCAAATTCACACCCGTAGTCGCTCTCATTGATGGCAACAAGTAATTTCCCCTTCTTTGTCTTACAAATATTTACATTATTTTGTTTAGACATGATGCTAGCTAGTTTGAGTTCACTTACAACTTATGGATAATCTCTCCTAAATATTTATGGGATTCGACCCCGACCCTCATT
This sequence comes from Datura stramonium, assembly GCA_018107945.1. Lineage (NCBI taxonomy): Eukaryota > Viridiplantae > Streptophyta > Magnoliopsida > Solanales > Solanaceae > Datura > Datura stramonium. The sequence continues at coordinate 610,108 of JACEIK010000066.1, read as the reverse complement.
GGGAATTTATTTTTTAACAACGACCGTAGCCACCTCCTTTAAAAGGGATAGTTGTATTGAGTGTTATCAGTTATCTGAACCATTCACCAATCTTAGTGCTAAATAATCCTTCCAAAAATTATGCTCATATAAATATGCCTATCTTAGGCTACTGAAAAAATCATTTATAAAGAACTTTAGCTATAGTAATGGTAGATGTTTTAACAACTCTATTGAGCCTTAGCTAAAAAATCACTATACTTTGCTGATGAGCCTTGGCTAAAAATCTCTATAAAACTTGTGAGCTTCTATACTTCGAAATCTCTTGAATTTCAAAAATAAGGCTTTACTTTAACTTTTGAAAATCATGCTAAAAACTGAACTTTCTATCTGAAAATCTCTTTATGAAAACTCTTCTAAAAATATACTCAACTTTAGTCATGAAAACAATGCATATATCTCATAATATAATACTTTTAAAAATAATGACTTTAATGCAATTAGGTTCATGAGATAAGAGACATAAACCATAGGCAACAATCAACGAAGAGAGTAAGAATTATCATCAACAATCAAAGGATGCAAAGATAAAACTCAATATGAAGAATTCAATCAATGAACAATTCAATTCATTGGGAAGAAGATCAAATCATGAAATTGGGTAAAAATCCTAGCTTTAACTTCTATGAACTCTTACTAGATATAGGGCATGAGTAAGAACAAAATTCCTAGCCTTACATACCTGGAATGAAGAACTCGTGACTCAAGCTTAAGAATCCTAGGTTGAAGATGAAGAATCCTAACCTTCCTTGAGAGCTATTAATTCTTGAATTTTTGTTTTTATAAGAGGAATGAGAGGTTAGAATAATAAATCCTTTAATATCCCCCTAATAAATCCAAAACCAATCTAGTTTAGGTGATAAAAATATAAGAAGTTACTATATTAACCCTAGAATTTCCTTTGCAAAATTTGTCGCCTAGTGACGACGAGCAGTCACCACGAGTCGTCAAGTCTGACCACGACTAATGGTGACCTCTCATGGGCACTAGAGCCCTTTGATCAATCTCTGATCTCTTCATCATGGTTAGATAGGATGAGTTGTCTCCTATCTTGAGGAGTCGTGACATATGCTCGTTACACCCTGAAGCCAAATCGTACATGCTCTGATCCTCACGCCACGATGACACAGAATGAGTCGTCACTTGGTATAATGAGTCATCACTTGTCTTGTTGTCCCTGTTAAAAAAAATCAAAGTTTCAGGACTTGGCTGCCTTGCTCAAAAAGAAGGACTCGACGAGTCGTTCCTTTCTCCAACAACTTGTTGCTTTAGCCATTGGGATTGGGACTTAGGAAACTATGGTTGCTTATCATGAGTCACTGCACGAATAGTGGTCTCACACCACGTCTTATTAAGTGGCTTGTTCTATGCTAGAACTTTTAATTTCCTACTATTTTCTACTTAAAGTCTAGGGTCTGATCTTAGGGACTTTTGGGTTGTTGCAATAACCTTCACTATCTATCTAGACATGCAAATAATTTTATTAAATGCATATCATGTTTTTTTAATGTATTTCCATACTCATGAACACCCTCAAAATAATTTCATCCACTACAGGAGGACCTTTCAATATAATAATCCTAGAATTTTTTGCGAAAATCTTTTGCTACAAGGCACAAGTCGTTCTATTTAATGATTTTATGTATTTCACCTTTTGCACAAGAATTATTTGTACTTTACCGGAATTATACTTTGATTTCCTTGGACTATAAGTTCAAATTTTCACATTTCAAGTGAAATTTAATATACTTGAATTGTGTGATTTTATTTGGCTAATCATTTATCTATCCACTCTTTTTGACAATTTTGAATTCAAGATTCTCGTCAACATCTATAATATCGAGCACTATTTTGTATCAAATATATCGTCGACAATAATTTTGATATCATTTCTAATACGAAGTAACTTATTGAGATCTCTTTAATTTTTCATCATTTTCCGGTACCTAAACCTTTTCCAGGGTTTTATGACGTGTTGTGTTGTGGTGCTCTTATTAAAGTATTTGCCTCATTATTCTGACCATCTTGATCAGTTGCTCCTCTCCTTCTTCATGGAATTTTTATTTCTAGAACTGATTGATTTATCACGCTTCATACATGTCATAGACTTGTTCATTAAGGAATCTAATTTTCATTAGAGCATTTGCAACTGATTATAAAATTGGGACAGAAAATACATCTAGCAATTGATTTGCAATATTTTGCAAGTGAATTATCTCTTTAACTTTAAGTTCACATTTTTTTCGAGGATCTAGATAATATATTGCACATATAATTTTCAATTGCTAATCATTTCTCCCTCTAATGTTAGAAAAACTAACATTTACCCCCAACCTTATTTAAGGACCCATCTTTGTGCGTTGGTGGAGTAGTTGAATCTTATATCACACATTTAAATTTTTAGATGGAAATTATTTGGTTCTTGACCACGAACCAATTGTGATAGGAAAAACTTGTTGGCTTGATGCATACAAGTGTTGTTGCTACATGTTAAATAAACACATCTCACACCAAATTTTATTTGGGAGGTTTGTTCTCATAGCTATAATTGGAGGCATACAATTTACGATAAACCAACTTAGATATAAATCAACATTATCACCACAATTTTATAATTGAAAATGTGCTCTCAATTTAGTCAATTGAGAAAACAACCTTTGCGAACAATCAATTTGCAAGTTGATATCAAACATACATGTGATCAGACCATCAATGCATCTATTAAATTATATAATAGTAAATGATCCACATGACTAGTGCACGAGCCCATATGGTTATAAGGCTTATTAGAAGTAGAGTGGAAATTAAAAGATACATTCAATAGGTTGACTAAGTTAAAGAATATGAGAGAATGTTGAGAATAGTATTATTTAATAAGCTATAAGATGTGTTCTTGATAAGTCGGTCATATCAAAAATCATACTATCACGGAGTAAGTTAAAATTAGCTAATAATGATAAAGAATATATTGTATGTATGATGTAAATGAATCATTGGATAGATCCTATAAAAAGGACATTTGTTATTAGCAAATTGACGCCTAAAAAATTTGTAGTCAAGATGACCCGGAGTTAGACCAATCTCATTTTCTTCTTATAAGTTCCAAAATTTTAGAATTAAATTTTATGCATTTTTTTTAAAGAGAAATTTACAAATAAACATAACAAATAACACAAGAGAGTTCAGGAAGAACTTTCTATGTCTTTGATATATAACTACATAAATTCTGATTATTTTTCGCATCACATTTGAGCTTGGATGGTAAACAAATTATGCCAAGCGGTCTTTATTTTAGTAAGTTTCTAGTTTGCTTTCACATGTGATTCCATCATTATGCCCATATTTCTATACTACAAACAGGAGAAAAGGCGAGTAACCTTTAACATAAATATTTGTAACGCTGGTGTAGTAATGAAGATACTAACCTTTTCCCCTATAGGTACAATGATGTTCAGAGGATATCAAAGAAGAAGCCCGAGGATAGCGGGCTCGGCTTATATAGCTACTCGGAGGATTAAGAGATGAGCCCTCACTCCTAATCAAGCAGGAAACACCCCCTATGGTTGAGGAGAATACAAAGTACATACAGAAGCGACAGCGACGAGCCATGATTTCTAGGGCCTGGTAGAAACAACATCCATTGTTCTAGCGGCTTCTCCCAATGCGAAGGAAGTAGGTGATCGGATCCAAGATGCGGGAGTGGCTCTGTGAGGAAGGGTAATGCGAGGAGGACTGAGTAGAAGATGGTAATGATGCGGTTGGGTCTGAGGGAGAAAGGCTGGCGAGGAGGAAGGTGGCCAAACTCCATCTCGGGAGAACCATACAATTAGGTGGAGAGTGCACAGTGCGCAAGAGATTTATGACGGAGTGTCTCTCTCTCACCTCAAAAAATTACCCAAAGATAGAGTATACGGGAAGAACTATGGATCCTTACCAGTTCTTTGAATGATGTTGAGGAAATGAAGTGGATTTTTAGCTTCTATGGATTTGAATGAATGGCTAGAACTCCGAGAGAAAATATAGTCAGAGATGGTCACGGAGTTCTATGCCAATTATTTGGCCATAATAGGCAGAAGGCAAAGGTGGGGAAAAAATTGAAAGAATAACCCCAAGATTAGAGAGTGTGATGGTTGAGAACACGTAGTTGACTTCTTTAGTGAACCAATGCACAAATATTATATTGGCCTCGGTTGAGCTCCAGAGCCACATTTGAGTTAAATTACCCAGTTAAGCTTTGAAAAGGTAAAGAAGGCTGGGTTTTTCGGAGAGGAAGAGCTAAGTGAAATGACTAGCTAGGGATCTAGTCGGACAAGGAGAAAGTTATTGGGTGTCTAGTGAAAAACGAGTCACCAAGGCCTCGCTAAACTTTATAGTGAAGGCACAACTTTGGAACACTTGTACGCCATAGATTGGAGCCGATGGTTAATGACAACACCCTCGGTGCGAGATAGAGTGTCTTTGGTGGAATGCATCATGTCTAGATATGCCATCAACATTCCGAGGGTTATAGAAGAGGAGATCAAAGATTGGGCTATTAACTTAGCACTATCGTCACATTCACAGTCTCGTGTGTAGGTTATACATGGAAGCAGGCCTCAAGAAAAAACTGGAGGTAGATCACTTGATCATGGGTAGAGACTATAGATATAGGCCTTATATGGGATGACATGAACAGATTAAGATGGGTTAGACTTCCTTCTATAGTCCCACTACGGCGGGCATCGGGGAGCGAGCATGTTGATGCCCGTACTTGATGGAGTAGGGAGAGATGCCGACTATAGAGGTCGGATACACGAATGCAACTCCTAGTACTTCCTCAGCAGCTGCCATTAAGCATGCAAGCGCCATATCCCGGTAGTTACATGTTGGTCTGCGAGTTCCTTTGAAAATGGCCAGAGGCTCCGGTGTCCGTAAGAAGGTCAATGCAATGATGCAAAATGTCAAGAGTCGTGGTGAAGGCTTAGATTAATGAGGATGTGAGGTTGTTACACGATATGTTAGTTAGTTTCAATAGTCGCTTGATGAGCTTCTAGCTAACCGAGACATATATGGGTAGCCTTAGAGAGGACTTGGGGGCTTTACGCGGAGCCAAATGTTAAGTCGTCGTCTAGATAGCCGACAATCATCATGCATTACTATCCGGAGTTAGATGTTGAGCTCGACGAGGAGCTACATTTGGAGGTGTAATGGGCTTTGACAGTGGTCGATGGAGGAAAAGGAAAAAAGAGGGTCTCGAAGGAGGTTAAAGATGAGTCATTAAAGAAGAGAAAACGAGAGGAGAAAAAAGAGCGCAAGTGGGAAAGAGTGGGCTTGTATGCGGACTAATGATGAGCATATCGAGTGTTGCATAGAGCGAGCTAGAGGAGCGGGGAGCTCCACCATTGCCTTTGGAAGCTTGCCAGGTGGCAGGACCCTTCAGGTGAGCCACATTCGACGGAGATACTGCGAGTCGGGGGCGGCTAACACTGCGGGGATAACCAATCCCCCAATTGATGTTCCATTGTGTGCGCCAATCATGTAGCACCATAGTTGGAGCAAAGGAAGTGTGCTTGTACAGGAGCCGTAGGATGACGGGATCGCCTAGAGCGCCACAAGCTTAGTTCTTACATTTTATGCTTTGAGACGAAGCATGCTTTTAAATGAGGGGGTGTACTTGTTGCTTTTGGATGTTTTGTTCGTTTGAGGGTTTTTCTTTTCTGTTTCTTTTTCCTCTCGGGCATGCTGTCTTGTAGAACACTTGCAGCATGTTCCAGGCTGTTTTGTTATTTGTGTAACTAGAAGTAGCTTAGGATTAGTTTATAGCCCGATAAATGCACTAGTTTTGATGTTTTTGAAAAATGACTCTATACGAATATTTTTGAAGTTAGCTATATATATTTGACTATAAAGTATGACTTACACATGAATCTTTGTATGAGCATTTATATTATTAGCATGTGAATTTGTAGTTGTAGATGCGTGGACGAATAAGGCAGAGCAATCTGAACCCTATACCATGCGTGATTGAGGATTCATACTTAGTTAAATATTGCATTAAGAATCTAGAACTTGCTCAATTGGTCTTTACATAGGTTTTAGGATAGTTGGTTAGGGAAGGATCATAGGCCGTTTTGTCATAGCCTACTTTATCTTAAATTTCCTTACCAAATGAAATAATTAGTTGATCCGCATTTGAGCCTAAAAGTTGACATATTTTCTTTGATTACCCATTCAACTTGACCAAGTTTATTATGTACCTTTTTGTCCCTGGTCCCTCCTTGGGCATTGTGAACCTCAACTCGAGCAAATGCCTAAGTTGAGGGTAGGCACATGTGTATGGAGTGCGTAAACTATGTAATGCACAAAAAAAGAAAAAAAGAGTCAAAGGGTAAAGGTGTGGTGTCGAAAAGAAAAGAAAAGTGAAAAGGGAAAAATGAAGAAAGGAAAAGAAAGAAAAGCTAAAAAAGAGGAAAAGCACACCACACCCACACATTGCATTTAAACTGAGAAAAAGGGAGGAAAAAGTTGAAAATTCAAAAATGGGGTAAATAATAAAAGTGGAGAAAATTTATTATTTGTGACAAGGAGGGTTAGTCACTAAAATCCATATTTATCATACCCATCTCGAAGCCTACATTTACAAGCTAGAAAAAGACCTATAGTGATCCTAGTTTAAGCGTCTAAAAAGCCAACAAAGAAAAATAAGGGCAAGCCTATGGTATCCAGAATTAATGCTGATGTTAGAACTTCTTTGTGAGGGTGAGAGTCCCTTCTTGTTTTAGTCTAAATTTTCATATTTATATATATGTGCGAGTGTTGGGGACTTCATTTGTGGTGAGTGCACATAGTTTGTGTTGCATTCTATCAATTGTCTATGTGAATAGCATTGGTGATAACTTGTTTCTCTTCTAAAAGTTGGATGCCATATCTTGATCCGTATATGTCATATATTTGTAGTTACATGTGTGCATAGTTGACTTAGGTTGAATGAAAAAGGGGTCAATATCTATTAATGGTTCATAGTGAAAATTTTATTGTGTTAGCTATAGGTATTCTAAGTTTACTTTCTAGCTAAGCGTCGTTTTTAGTTTTGTTCTCTTAGCACGACGACACAAAGTATTAAGTTGAGGTGTTGATGTCTTTGTGGTTTGAACTTTCAATTCTTAAAATTGAGGAAATAATACAAGACTTAGGTGTGTTTATATGGATATGATGCACTTTTACTTTATTTTTAAGAAAGATAGATGTTGGAGTTGAAATGTGCAAAAGAAGGACAAAATGCAGAAAAGGGTTAAAGTACGGACCTCGGTACGAGTCGTACTAAGAGTCGTGGAAAGAATCGGAACATTTGTTTAGACGTACCACAACGAGTCATAGAAAAGTTTGAAGATGTTGCACATGACAAGTCTTCAAGTACAGGTAGTAACCACGGTTGTGATATCTACCTAAGATCCATACCAAGGAGCCGTGGTAAAGTTTAGAAGAATTGAAGAATGGAGATCTCAATGTACCATTGGAAGTCGTAGGGCCGGTACGAGTCATACCAAGATACTGTGAAAATATTCGAGAGGATGCGAACTCTTAGGATCCAAACCTGACAAGGCAGTTGATAAGGGCATATTTATATGCCCAAGTGATACTCAAATGCATCATTTTTGCCTTGTTTATCCAACAATGTTTGTACTTTCTCATGTAAATTGTAGGAAAGTGTGAATTTATACTAACCAACATGATTAGCGTTGTTTTGCAGGAAAAACGTACTTTTATGGAGCTAAGATGCATGTTGGGAGGAATCGGAAGTGGACTCGGGAGCAAGCAAGGAATTGGCCAAGGAGGCAAGTAATAAAAAGAGCTCAGTGATGGGCCCGTGTCACCGTGGATGCATTACATCCAGGGAGATTTAATTGCAAGGATTTCCGAGAGAGGGTCCTTGGTCTGATGTGCGTGGCACGTTGGACTATTATGAATCTTGACATTCCGGTGAAGGTGCGCGTTTGCCTTTGTCGCGGCCCAGGCAACTCGCGTTGCGTAAGTTTACGTTAGGGACAATTACAGACGGCCAAATTCGAGGAAAGAGCCTCCGTTTGCACCGTGTCACGGAGTCGGTGCTCCGCGATGCACTTCGTGACACGTTGCTTATTGTCAGGAAAAATTCTCACCGAGTATAAATAGAACACTTAGGTTCATTTTTAGTGTCCCGACGTGTAGCAGAACGTGGGTTACGGGCGGTTGAGACGAAATTCTTAGGTTTTTATCTATCACCCTTTCTCCTTTATTTCAATTGTTTGTATGATTTACACTCATTTAACGATGTTTAATTCACAAATGAGTGGCTAATTTCACTTCTTGTTGAGGTTAGGAACAATTGTATTGAAATGTAATTGTTGATCATCTAGTTTTTTTTTATCTTCCTTAGTTTGTTCTATTAATTCTTGTTCTTACTTGCATTAATGTTTGGCCAATGTTAATGTATATCTAAAGAATCCGGTTTCACTCGAGAGCACGAAAGCTGAAAGTTGTGAATTAATAGGATGTGATCTTTACTTAGTTTGGGAAAATTTAGAATTGATTTACCTTCGGGATAGAAATATACACAGAAAGTCGTATTAGTCAAGTGTGGAATCGGTTTGTATGGCTAGAGCATGATTTTCTTCTTATCAAATACAGATCGGAAGGTTCATGATTCTTAAGTTGGAGTTAAATACGAGTTTTTATCCATAGGCATAAGTTCGGACTAGCCAGGAGAAAGATAAGCCAATTTGTATCGATAATAATTTCGTTACATGTTCGTTTAGCCTCAACAGTACTCACATTCATAGTTGAGACTCACTTGTATGTCTATTTTAGCCTTAGTATATAAATTGAATAACGAAAATATAAAACTTTCTTTACATTGTTTATTACGCATATTTAGAGTTACGGTAAATTGACACTTGAGTAGATTTACTTAGTAGTCAGGTCCACGTGGGATCGATACTTGGCTTACTTGAGCCACTTACTACTTGTTCGACCACGTGCACTTGCGTGTAGTCATCCGGGCAGCGAGCAGAGTTTTGGCCTTGAATTGCCGGGGGTGGCAATTGGCGAAATTATATTTTTTTTCTTAAAGTGTTAGTTTGCTATTTCTTTACATTAGTGTTGACAACTTGGTCTTAGCACTGTTTGAGATAGCGATTCTTTGAACAACGGCAAGAGACAAAGAGCTAGTGGATCCATCCTTAGAGCCGGAAAGACAATTCCATCGCCAACGGAGAGAAGCTCACAGAAAGCACGATTGCTCGAGACAAACAATCCTGCAGAGCAACCACGAGATCCACCACTTGTACGGGCGTGTTAGTGCAGAAATGCTGACTAGAGCCGGTTCGCGATATGTAATCCCACATACTAGCAATGTCGGGTCTAGCATTCGCAAACTGTGAGCCGGGGAGGAGGTTCGAGCTTAAACGAACATGGTGCAATTGCACACAAGCGAAGCGGTTCACGGGTCTCCCTCACGAGGATCCACAACAACATCTTCAAAATTTTTGTGAGATAAGTATTGCTCCACTCATGTCAGGGTATGTCGGAGCTTACATTGTTCCCAATTTCACTTTTTGGAGAAGCCAAAGGTGGTTGAAAGAGCTGAGCCACTAATTCTCGCCATGTGGGATGATCTTGCAAAGAAGTTTCTTGATCCAGTTCTTTCCTTCGGTAAAAACGGCAAGACTTAGAAGTCAAATTCTAAGTTTTAAACAAGAGAAGGGGAGAATGCGTATCAGAAAGCAGGAGAAGATTCAAATTTGCGGGATTGTCCTCGTCACCACCCGATCGATGGCGTCTTGGTGCACACTTTTATATAAGGCTTGGAGCCTCACACAAAAATCTTGTTAGACTACTGCCGGTTAGGACAAGCATTAGAAAGACTTATGATGAGCTGTATACTTTGTTGAATCGTATTTCGCGGGAAATCCGGAGTGGAATGCGGACTCTTCAAGGGAGGAAGCGAGAAAGCGGTAGTCTTAGAAGTGGATGGTTTTATAGGTATCATTTGCCTGATTGCTTTGCTTTGAGATCAACTCAACACCCACTTCGGTAACATGAGCTTGAATCGATCTCAAGCCCCGGTGAATGCGGTGCGACCGGAATTTGGTGTGAAGTGTGAAGGAGTAATGAACACTGGTGAGTGTTGTGGGCGAATCTGACTCGGTGAACTTTGTCGGCAATGCACAAAGGAATAATCACCAATAGTATGGTAACAGCTACAATTCTAGCTTGGAGGAGTCACCCGAATTTCTCTTGGGGTAGCAACAACCATCGGGCGGTTCGAGTCGGAGAATTCTGAGAATCAAGAGGAGAGCGTAGAACTATCGGTCAGTACGAAACAACAATGCCCTCATCCACACCATCACCCAACATTGAGAGATGTTCAAGACAATGATAGCTAACCCAGCTCAATTGCAGGCTGGCTATGTTAAATTGGCAGCCGATGTGAAATAATCGGTTCGCTACCAAGGCGGCTGAGTACCGAGTTTGGGCAATTTGCTGGAGCCCAACACACCGAGGCCTAGAGGAGGGCTTTCCCAACGACACGAACCCCAACCCCGAAGGTGAGTCACGGTGGCCACAGGAGTGGTTTGCGGCAGGAGGTGGAACCGGGGAAAGACCACCTTGATCGGGGGCTTCGGCCCGAAACGGAGAGGGAGCAAAGTGATGAGAGGAAGAAAAGGATCTTGAGCCGAAAGACCTCACCCCCGTTCCTTCAACGTTTAAAGAAACACAAGGAGGGCGTGTTCAAAAAGTTCATGGAGTGCCCAAAAACGAGGTACACATTAACACCTGCGCCGATATTTTGCAGTGAGTGCCGAAGTACGCAAGTACATTAAGGACATCGTGGCGAACAAGCGAGGTTGACGGAGTATGCCACGGTAGCTCTTACGGAGGAATTGCACTTCCGGATCTGAGCCCAGGTGCCCACAAAGATCAAAGACCACAGGAGCTTTACAATTCAATTAACAATTGAGGCGAGAGTGTGTCAGGAGCTGCGCGGATTATGTGATTTGGGAGCGAGCATTAACTTGATGCCGACCTCGGTATTCCAGTTGGGGGCTAGAGTCCTAGACCAACAACGTGCTCTTGCAGCTCACGGATGGATTTCCTTGCTTAGACCCAGGCGGTATTGTAGAGGGGGCGTCTTGGTCTAAATCGGCTCTGATCTTCCCAGGTAGATTTCATTGTGGCTGGACTTGAGCCGGACGCGGAAGTCCCATTTATTTTAGGACATCCTTTCTTGGCCTGCCAGGAAAGCGGCGATAGATGTAGGCTGAGGCAGCTAACTATGCGAGCACACGGCTGTGTAGGTGTTCGGTGTGTCTGAGCCACCAAACTCGGCCGTATGCGAGGAACTCTCGGTGATGTGTGCTTGAGCAAGCTGATGTTGCTCGGGCGTTGAGTCTCGACGATTAATGGGAAGACCCCACGACGAGTAGAGATTTATTTGGGTGAGGACGGAGTTCGTGAGAAGGCGTCGAGTCACCCAGAAGCGAAGTGGCGTGAATAACGTCAGCCGCGACGGTAAACTGTGTACCTGGAGGCAACCCATGAATTTATTGTTGTATGTTTGTAAAAAGAAAAAAAAAAAAAAGAAAAAAAGAGAAAAAAAATAAGAAAGAAAAAAATATGTGTAAATATAAAAATAAAAATAGTGTGTTGTGTTTTCAAACCTATGAATTCTAACCAATTTCTTGTTTTAAGATATAATTTCGAGTTGAACGGAGCGTAAAAGAACCGCAAGGAAAATCGAGTAAGAAAAAAAATTAAAAGGTGGAAAAACGGTGAGCCCGCGCGTTGGCTCGTGTCACGGAGGAGGTGCCCGCGTTACCCTGCGTGACACGTTGAAACTATGGAATTTTAAGAAATTCGGAAGTGCGCTTGTGATAGTTCCGTGTCACGGAGGCGTGCTCCGCGTTACCCTCCATGACAGTTGAGGTGTATCCGCGTCGGAGTCACACGGGTCACGGAGTGACGCGAATATCCTTTTTTTAACACCAAAAAATCCCATTTCCCATTTCCCATTCCCTCGCGACAAACCCGAAAAACCCCCTTCCTCTTGACACGGACATAGGATCCAAATTTCTTCAACTTTTCTTCGATATCATCGGATTAAAGGTATGTTCCTGAACTCAACCTCAATTCTTGTCGATTTATTTTCGATTTTGAGCATGAGAGGTGAGTAAACCTTGCCCTAAGTAGAAATTGAGCTTAGATTCAATTAAGTTGTTGTTGATTGATGTTCATAGTAGCGTTGTGATTATAGGCGAGATAATTACATGTTGGATTGAATTTTGTGCGAAATTATAGCTAGGAGTTGGTATGCGAGGAAGAAGTTAAATTAACTTTGAAATGTGAAGAAATTGTTGGGTTGTACTATCTTTGAGTGAGGTGAATTGTGTTTTGCTTAACGTTATTATGCTAAAGTAGCGATAAAATTTTCGGGGGAGTATAAAGTCGTTGAAATTGCATGAAATTGGCGGAGTGAACGAAAGTAAGTGAGCGCATAGGTTGTGTAGGTGAATAGTTGTCGTTTTTTCTTTTCATTGCTAAGTGCTGTATATAAAATTGTGATCGACGGTAATATTGTGTTAGTTGTCTGATCTGAGTAGTACAAATGAATTTACATCGGCGAATTCTCTGAATGCACAAGACATGTTTGTTTGTGTTTTTGTTTTGTTTTTCTTATTTTTTGTAAATTAGAAATAAATATTCTTCTTCCATGCTTGGTTGTAACTATGGGCGAAAACTAAGTGTGGGGGTGCTTTAGCCTAACCCAACACAGTAAGCTAATTATAATTACAGTGACATTGGGGCCCATCTTGCTCTATTTGAGGAACGATGTCGAGCGAGCAAGACAAAGGGAAGGCGCATCTACGTCGGCCGCAGTGAAGAAGGATCGAGGCGAGAACGCGCGGTCAGCGGCACCAGCGGTTCCACGCGGCCAACGCCAATACGAACCCCGATGGAGTGACGGAGAAGGAAGAAATGGTACACTAAGCACAAGGAGAACAAGTACTTCCACGAGGAGCACATTGCAAGTGTTGGCACGAGTTCCCTCGCATTGTCCAGTTGACAACTGCCGGGCTGCGCTTCATCTTTGAAGAGCCCAGTGCAATGCGCACTTGATTCCGGGAGTTCTATGCAAATTGGAACCTTGCGACGCTCCGCGATCACACCATGAAATAAGGGCAGTTATCTGCTGATCCTCATCACACGAATATGCATATTGGGGGCGCAGTCTTGATGCCCATGTACTCCGATAGCTAACTAAATATAACTCCACCTTACGCGGATATCGAGACGCACATTGTGTCAGAGCCCGTTCGATAGCACACGCTTGAGCGAGCATAAGGAGAGGGAGCTACCATCGGGCAGTGCCCTACTACGGGTGAAGCAGGGAAGCGAGGATTTGGCTGAAGATAGTGTGTTCTGCCCAGTGCAGGGAGTGCACATGACCGAATGTCTGCAGGATGTATACAGTATGCCACGATGAAAGAGTGGAGATAAATGTTAGGCGGTGATCATATCCTCCCATGAAGCCGGTTGCATCAAGGGCAGCACAGTACGGAGTTTGGCGGTTTGCGGCCACGTTCTACAGAGGCCTAGATGTGGATGAAGAGACCTGGACTATATCCGCGGATGGAGGCGTGCGCGTGGGCGTCACAGAACCAAGGCACCGACACCACTCACGGGCCGGTTCTTACACACAGCAGCGACATGCTCGAGATGATCAATACATGGCCCGCGTGTTTGGGATGCGAATGCTCCGGCATAGGCGGAGCGAGCGACGAGAGGATGAGTTGTGGAAGCTTCGACCTAGACTACCCGCTTCGGCCCGAAAATGCCGAGGCTCTATATGCGTGTGAGCCCGGCTTGTGTGGAGCCCGTGGATGACAATGTCCCCAACGTGAGGAGACACGTCACGAGGATTCCGTTGTTGAGTCGGAGGAGGACGGCAGAGATTAACATAGGAGACGAGCGGCGGCTTTGATGAAGAAGTGGAATACTTTGATTGATCGGGGAGTTTCACCACCCACTTGCTTGTGCTTTGTTGGCTTGTATGAACAGGGTGATGTTGGGTTTTAAGTGTGGGGTGGGAGTAGTTAGGTGGTCTTGGTTTGTCTTGGTGTATGTATATGCATCATACATTGTTATTAGCGAAAAATTGTGACTACTGTGCTTTTTATTGTGTATGTTTACGTATTGTAAATATCTTTTGAAGGCTGTTGTGTGTTGTTGAATGTTGTTACTAGTGTGTAAATAGTTTTTGTCGAAATCGCGATATTTTTAAAATTTTTCATTAATTATTTTATTATTGGGTTTCTCGGCATTTGTTTTGGTTCTTTTACGAAGAGTCCAAAGTGAGCAAAGTCGTAAATAGTGGCCCCATTCTTTATGATGGATGGATGACGACCGTCTTAAGGAATGCGATCGATAGGAGTAACTTTTTTAGTTTCAATTTTGGTGTGTTTGGTTATCCCATGCATGTTGCTACTCTGTAAGCGTGAGAATTCTTGTTGCGTATTGTACATGATGTTTAGAATGCAAAAGTGATTCGTATGAAAGCATGCAATTTTGTACATATGTGAGATACCTAGGCCATAGAATTCGATTCGGTGTGATTGAGGCTTAATGTTTGAATTCTTTTAATTAGCGTTAAAGTACGTGAATATGTCTTGAGTTGAGCATGTGCAATGAGTGTATAAACGAGGTCACGTTTATTCCATGCTATTGTGAAGTGTCTAGAACTTGCACATTGTGTGTACGAAACGAAATGAAGGAAATTAGTGTAGGGAAAGGATATGGCGTTTCCTTGTTAGCCTAAAGTTTTTTCTTTTTCATACCCACTTGAATGTCAAATCCTAGATTAGCCCATTGAGCCTTTAGCCTTTTTTTTTCTTTTGTCGAAAAGGAGTGTAAACCAAGCTTAACCCTTTCTTTTCTATTTAATACGTAAATCTAATCAAAGCTCTTAAGCGCTCAAGAAAAAAATAATTTTCCCACGGTGTAAAGGAGTGAAATGGTGAAAAGAAAATAAAGAGCAGGAAAAGCGAAGTGATGAAAGTAAAGAAAAGAGGAGTCAAGGTGCACTTGCCAGACTTAAAGGAAATAAAGTTGTATAGCTAATCTTTGTTGTTTAGTACGAATTGTGTTGTATTGCTTCAAGAAGTGGGGGACAAAAATAAAGAAAGACTTCAGAATGGGAGGAGGAAGGAAGAAATTATGCCTAGAATGTGATAGGATGTATTGAAAAAGCGCTTAGAGGCTAGTTGCTATTATTAGTTGCTTGAGTATATACTAGTTTAAGTAGCGCTTACATTATAACCCGTTAATTCCTACGTGATCTTACATCATCCTTATATTAGTGGAAGTAATACACTAGGAACAAGCCTATGGTTCACGACACGATGCATGTAAATTCTTTTGGGAGAGAGAGAGTGAAATTGTGTGTACATGCCCCTTTGCATGAAATGTTTGGATTCATGTGAGTAAAAAGGGGAAATTCTCTTATGATGTGAGGGCACATGCTTGCGAGAGAAATTAAATTAGCCGGATATCTTGGTCAGCTAATTTGCATGAGTTTGCCGATGCTCAGTCGATTCTTGAGTCTAGGGGGTCTTGATATGTTAAATGTCATTTAATGATGATACTATGCATGTTTTCTTGATGATTTGTTATGTAAATGGCAATCGATATAACCATAGCTCGGATTGTCGAGCCAAATAGCCATGATGGGGGTGTCAATTGCATGAGGTGTAAGATTATTGTTCGGACCAGACAAGATTTTAAGTGTGGGAGTAGGTGATCAGGGCATATTTATATGCCCAAGTGATACTCAAATGCATCGTTTTTGCCTTGTTTATCCAACAATGTTTGTACATTCTCATGTAAGAATTGTAGGAAAGTACAATTTATATACTAACCAACATGATTAGCGTTGTTTTGCAGGAAGCATTACTTTTATGGAGCTAAGATGCATGTATGGGAGGAATCGAAGATGGACTCGGGAGCGGCAAGGAATTGGCCAAGGGAACGAAATAAAGAGGCTCTGCGATGGAGCGTGTCACCCCTTTTCGCCAGCGGATGCGTACATGCAGGAGATTTAATTGCAAGGATTTCCCGGGGGAGGTCGCGTTCGTGTGGTAGCACGTTGGACCTAATTACATGGATCTTGACATTCCGGTGAAGGTGCGCGTTGCCTTTGTGTCACGGCTGGGCAAGCTGCGCGTTGCATGCGCGTGCCATGTTGGGGACAATTACCTAGACGGCCAAAATTCCGAGCCTCCGTGTTTGCACCGTGTCAGGAGTCGGTGCTCCACGATGCACTCGTGACACGTTGCTTGTTATTAGAAAAATCTCACGAGTATAAATAGAACACTTAGGTTCATTTTTAATTATTCGACTTGGTGGAGCAAGAACGTGGGTTACGGGCGATTGAGGGGCCCGAAATTCTTAGGGTTTCTCTATCCCTTTCTCCTTTCTTTCAATTGTTTGTATGATTTACACTCATTTAACGATGTTTAATTCACAAATGAGTGGCTAATTTCACTTCTTCTTTGAGTTAGGAACAATTGTATTGAAATGTAATTGTTGATCATCCCAGGTTTTTTTATCTTTTCTTCCATGGTTGTTCTATTAATTCTTGATATACGCATTAATGTTTTGGCCAATGTTAATGTATATCTAAGTCGGTTTCACTCGAGAAACTGCAGCTGGAAAGTTGTAATTAATAGGATATGATCTTTTCTTAGTTTAGGAGAATTGAGAATTGATTTACCTTCGGGATAGAAATATACCTACAGAAAGTCGTATTAGTCAAGTGTGGAATCGGTTTTGTAAGCTGCAGAACATGAATTTCTTCTTATCACGAAATGTAGGTGGGGTTCATGATTCTTAAGTTGGGTTAAATACGAGTTTTTATCCATAGGCATAAGTTCCGACTGTAACCGGAGAAAAAGATAAACCAATTTGTATCGATAATTAATTTCTTTACATGTTAGTTTAGCCTCGGCATGCTCACATTCATAGTTGGACTCTTTATTATATCATTTAGCCTTAGTATAAAATTAGATAACGAAAATATAAACTTTTCTTTACATTGTCTTTGCATATTTAGAGTTATAGTAAAGTGACACTTGAGTAGATTTTTCCCAGTAGTCCGGTCCACATTAGGATCGATACTTAGCTTACTTGGAGCACTTTACTACTTTTTCGACCCGTGCACTTGCGTGTAGTCATCCAGAACGACCGAACAACGGTACGAATCATGAGTTCATGGTACGAGTCATACAAACTTCAACACTTAGCAAAAATAGAAGTTACCAAGCATTGTACAGTGAAGGTACGTATCGCTCAAATAAGTTCTTCGTTTAGAGAAAATGTAAGCGATCGTTATATCAAAATAAATAATCCGATGGGTGTTAAGGTTGAATCCCACAAGGAATAGAGAATAATTTCCACAAGAGTTGTTTAGTGAATGGAAATGATTCGCATCCACGTAATGAAGATGTAAAAGTAAATTTGAGTAGACCAAAATGGAGAACAATAATGATCAAAGGCGGAGGTGTGGTGTAGATGGGATGTCAATCAAATCAGAATTTACTAGACAATTAAATTATTACTAATAAATTATGAAATAACCTTTGAAAAGATGGCGCCCAATATTTTTCAACCACTTGGATGCCTTATCCTCAAGTACTTTCGAATCTTAAGGTGTAATTTAACTATTCCAATATGGTTTGGGTTAGGGGCTGAACTATTTCTAGCCATCAATCTCTAAAGGGATTATAACCATGAGTGTTGGCTATTTCTAGCACAGCCCACATAATCAAATTCCAATGCTGTTAAGTTCTCCCCATTACTTAATTCTTCTTTTTCAAGAAAAAATTAAGTAAGAAAACAATACCCATATTTGCAACTATGAGCAGTCAACAATAATTTGAGGAGAATTCAATAGATTTACACTAATTGAGTAATAACAAGATAATCTAGCAATATCTAATTAAATCAAACACACTTATCATCACACACCTCAGCTATAGTCATCACACACCTCTAGCTATAGATTTAGCTACTCATAATTGAGAAACACAAGAACATATTTATTAATAAACTCAACAATTTCATCATTAAGAGTAAGCACAATCAAGCTCAAAATATCTCTACATAGGTGGTTATACCTTTCTGAAGAAGATGAAAACGAAAAAGTAATATTCAAATATTTCTTCTCTTCTCCAATGGAGCTCTCTCTCTCTCTCTCTCTCTCTCTCTCAAAAGTAATGGGAATAATCAATTAAGTTGTTTAAAGTACTTTTTCTATAATGTGTACAAAAGTAGGTCATAACATTCTCCTCTTTTTTAGGCTGGACAATTTTGCCCTTTTCAAACGACTTTCACTTGCGATAGAATTGATGGTTTGCCATGTCTATCCGCGGGGATTGATCGCAGCTATTGACCAGTGAATCTGTTATACCTCAAAAGCCCTAAGATCAGACCTGAGAGTTGACACAGAGAAAAATAGGAATTTCTGCAACAGGTCACAGGACGAGTCATTCAGTAACTCGTCAGGATAACCATGAGTCGTTAAGTGACTCGTGGTGAGGAGTTTCACTTAGCTGATGATTTTAGTTTTGAGTGGACAACGGATGTGACCACGAGTCATGGTCAGCATCACGACTCGTCAGGTCAACCTGGCCTAGGGTAGTTGAAAAATGAAAGAAGTTGGGCAGTGCACTTAATGGGTCTTCACCATGACTCATTGGAACACCACGAGTTGTGGTGTCGCCCGTGGTGACCCCTGGTAAATTTTGGTAGTGTAGAGGACGGGAGGTGACCACGAGTCGTGGTCACCGGTAATGAATCGTAGGGTGCCTCGTGGTGACAACCTAGGTGAAATTTCCATTGGAGGCACGGATTAAGACCACGAGTCCTTTCCCTGGACAACGACTCGTCCAGTCCCTCATTGGGACTGGCAGTCTGTTTTTCCCTGCAAGTTTATTAAGCGCTTTTTCATAATTTCTATGATCCCAAGGCCTAAACTATGTCGTTTTATGCTCTGAATAGTGAGTTTTATGAAGGGTAAGTTCATTCTAAGCCATTCCTAATTCACGCATGCAAGTTTAGAGGTTTTGGAGAGGTGATCAAGCCTAGTTCTTCATGTTTTTCATCAATTATTCATTGGGCAATCAAGAGAGTTGTAGAATTAGTTCTTCCCAGGTATGTAGAGTTATGAATGAGTAAAATTGCTCACACCCATGCCAACTCCTCTCTAATTCATGAAATTCTATTGATAATTCTATGGGCTTTTACTCAAATTCTTATGAAGTCCTTATGATCTATCTATGGGTTAATCCCTCTTATGAATAAATTCATGTTTTATGAATCATGGGTAGATTTTATAGCTATTTAGATTTAAATTTCTACAAAACTATTCCCAATTATGCATATTTCATGAAAGATCAAGTTATGATTCCATTTTGATTTCGATGTTCATTAGCCCATTAAGATTTATGACTTATGATATGATTTATCTCAAATGCTCATTATGAATTTATGAATATCAAGTGTAATTGAATTTCAAGTATGCATGAACTTCATGATTTATGGATTTATGATTTTATAATTTTGGCTGATTCACAGGCCTTATTTCATGGCTAGTTCATATATTTCAAGCATGCTTATGATTATCATGATTTTAAAACTAGCCCGTGAATCCTATATATATTATCCTATGAGCACTATATATGTTTTGGGAGTAGTATTTAACACTGAGTAGGCCCGAGGTCCAAGTTACCCCGAGTCTCAGAACTACGCGCCAATGTAGCCATGATGGGACCTCTATGATACTTTCCCCTTTGCCCAAATGGGCCCTTTGTTGTGATGTCACACCTCTTTTCATGGTTCTACCTTTGGTAAGGTATGAAAACCCTCCCAACTAGGGGTTTACAGGTCGGGCTGCTTGTGTGCTCATATGGGATATGTCGGTTCTAAGAATCTCCCACTGTTCCTTATGATTTATGTGTGGTTATGATTATATACTTTGGCTCCAGTCATGTTTAATAAAGCTTCTCTTATGTTTATGATTATGAATGATTTATGAATGTTTTGAAAACCTTGAGCCTTATGTTTGCATTATGATATTTACATTATGATCATGTTGTCCTACTCTTATGAACTTTTATGTATTTAACTTTCTGTTTTACTTACCTTGCATACTCGGTACATTTCATGTACTTCCCATATACTCTATGTTGTATCGTCTCATAATAAAAGTTCGAGGGATCTTTCTCAGCAACATCCTTAGCCCCTGCTTTCCCACTCAGACCTATCCAGCTAGCAGGTGAGTCCTTATCCTACGAGGACATTTAGTATCCGTAGTTGTTACATCTCCCTTTAGTTTCAGACTTGTCAGGTTAGTTGGGGGTGTTGTCTCATCAACCCATCAGATATGTTCGAAGCTTTCAGACTTTGCGTAGTAATCAGCTTGTCATGTATGATGTCAATTCCAGTTCTGGTGTTATGTTATGGTTGGACTTCCACTATATTTATTATGATAAATCTTTCGCTTTTATTGATTGAGTTAGATGTATGTTTATGTCATGGGTCGAGTTGGAGTCTCTCAGGATCCTTCTCCCATGTCTCGATCCAGAACTATGTTTGGGTTGTGACAAACTTGGTATCAGAGCAATAGGTTTTCAAGTGTCCTAGGGTTTCTGAAAGTCGCATTAAGTAGAATCTTTTTCATGGGTGTGAAGTGCACCACACTTATGACGAAGATGCTATGAGATGTTTAGGAAATGTTACCTTCTTTCATGATCTATGTCATGCAGTGAAATGTCTCTCTATCCTTCTAACTCATGTTATTCGAGTTTGCAGAATCATGCCTCCCCGCAGAGTTAATGATAGAAGAAATAAAAGCAGAAATGGCCACGAGGATGCCAATGGAGACGGGCAATAACAGTCCCCACCAGCCCATCAGCACCATGCATCGGAGCCGGTTGCCCACATTGAATTCAGGGCAGCCATTCAGATACTAGCACAGGCCTTGACCCGCCAGGTCAACTAGCAGGCAGTAGTGCTTGTCTCACAGAATGGGAATGCGGCGGAAGCGAGGGTTAAAGATTTTCTGAGAATGAACCCTCCCGAGTTCCTTAGAATGAAGGTGGACGAGGATCCACATGATTTCATTGAGGAGATTCTACAAATCACCCAGATTATGGGGTTGATTGTAGAGGAGTGTGCCGATTTGGCCTCGTATCAGATAAAGGCGGTCGCACACATTTGGTTCAAATAGTGGAAAGATAGTAGGGCAGTTGGAGCAGGCGCAATGAGTTGGGATGAGTTCCACACTTCTTTTCTAGATCGGTTCTTCCCTCAGGAGATGAGGGAGGTGAAAGTAGCCAAGTTTATAAATCTTAAGTAGGGAAAGGTGACGGTTCAGGAGTATTCCTTGGAGTTCACACGTCTGTCCAGGTATGCACCTGAGTTGGTGGCGGATCAGAGAGCCCATGTGAGCAAGTTCGTACACGGGATAATAGACTCCTTGGTCAAGGATTTCTGGACCGTGATGCTTCTCTAGGATATTGACTTTGCTCGGATAGTCCTGTACGCCCAACAGATGGAGGTGGTACAACTGAGTGAGGGGGAGAGGGAGGCCAAGAGGGCCAGGACTGATAGCATCGCATTCTCCCAGCCGAGACCTAGTGGGCATCATCGAAAGTCCCACCAGAGATCTTTAGCCCCAACACCATTATTAACTAGTGTCTTGTCCCGACCCAGACATTATTAGAGAGGTACAGCATTAGGATTGAGGGCCCCGGGGAGCATTTCAGGAGATCTCACTTTTCCAGCCTGTGCGAAGTTTGGCAAGAACCACTCAGAGAGGTGTTTAGTTGCTTCAGATGCTTGTTTCGAGTGTGGCAAACCCAGACACAGGCTCAGAGGTTTCCCTTCATCAAGATCAGGTGATGGTGGAGCCCGTACACCAGCTACTAGCTCAGCAGCTCCAGTGTAACGTCCCTTCTAGCAAGGTGCTTCTACTAGTAAAGGTGGCGGATAGCAGAAAAATAGATTTTATGCCCTAACATCTCGCCAGGAGCAGGAGACTTCACAAGATGTGGTTACCGGTATGTTACGAGTATTCCATCTTGATGTATATGCATTGTTAGATGCAGGGGCTACCTTGTCTTTTGTGACACCCGTATATGGATAGTAGTTTCGGAGTCAGTCCCGAAATCTGGTCAGAACCTTTCTCAGTCTCTACTCTGGTGGGTGATTCAATTGTAGCTATATGGGTTTATAGAGATTTCTCGGTTACAGTCTTTTAGAAAGTCACCTCAGCAGATCCAGTAGAGTTAGCCATGACCAATTTTGATGTTATTCTCAACATGGATTGGTTGTTTGCATGCTATGCCTTAGTTAATTATATCACTCATGCAGTAGAGTTTCGATTTTCGAGTGACCTAGCCTTAGAATGGAAGGGTAGTTTAGTTGTGCCTGTAGGTCATTTTATTTCCTACCTTAAGGCTAGAAAGATGATCTCCAAGGGTTGCATGTACCATTTAGTTAGGGTTAAGGATGCTATGTACGAGACCTCGACTATTCAGTCTGTTCTAGTAGTATGTGAGTATCCAGAAGTCTTCCCAGATGATTTACCGGGAATCCCTCCCAAGCGGGAGATTAATTTTGGTATTGACCTTCTTCCCGATACACAACCTATATCTATTCCTCCTTAGACAATAGCTCCAGCCGAGCTAAAGAAGTTGAAGGATCAGTTGAAAGACATTCTAGGTAAGGGTTTCATTAGACCGAGCAAATCCCCATGGGGTGCACTATTTCTCTTTGTTCGAAAGAAAGATGGTTCTCTTCGTATGTATATCGATTATCGGCAATTGAATAAGGTCAACATTAAGTACATGTATCCACTCCCTAGAATTGATGATTTTTTTTATTAGCTTTAGGGTGCTAGGTACTTTTTGAAGACATATCTCAAATTTGGATACCATCAGCTCAGGGTTCAGGAGAGTGACATCCCGAAGACAGCCTTTAGGACTTGGTATGGTCATTACGAGTTTGTAGTTATGTCTTTTGGACTAACGAATGGTCCTACAACTTTTATGGATTTGATAAACAGGGTGTTCAAGCCATATTTGGATATTTTTGTGATTGTGTTTATCGATGACATCCTAATATACTCTTGGAGAAAGGAGGAGCATGCCGCTCATTTGAGGGTGGTGATACAAACTCTCAAGGACCGCCAATTATATGATAAATTTAGCAAGTGCAAGTTTTGGTTGAACTCAGTGGCATTTTTGGGCCATGTGGTGTCAAGTGAGGGTATAAAGTTGGACTCCCAAAAGATAGAAGCGGTGAAGAATTGGCCTAGACCAGTGAATCCTTTGGATATCAGGAGTTTCTTGGGCTTAGCTGGTTATTATCGGAGGTTTGTTGAGGGGTTTTCATCTATTGCAGCACCATTGACCAAAGACTCCCTTTCAGAAAGACCCGAGGTCATAAGAAAAATTGAATGGTGGATGGGACATGCAATTTTCAAAAGATTTTCAATAAAATTGATGGCATACTCACCCTTTTCTAACAAAATTTAGGGAGACACACCCTCATCCCACACTTAAAGCCTTGCTCTATCCTCAGAGAAACTAAAATTAAAATCAGATTAGAGTGAGAAATTACTTTCCTAGGACCTCTAAGTCCTAGCTAGTAGCAGGGTCTTGGATTTACGGGTCACATGACCCCAAACTTAAGATCAGACCATGTTCCTTATCCTTGATTCCGAGTACTCAAACTTCCCCTTCTATGCAAAAGAAAATCAACAGTGACACTATTTATAAAACAAGGAAATTACATTTTTATAAATTGGGTTGCCTCCCCACAAACACCTAATTTAATGCGACGTGACGTAAGCCCCCTCAATCATTTTTCAAGAAAATTGAGGTCTTCTAATTATCAAAGTTATCCTCATAATAGTGCTTCACCCTTTGTCCATTTACCTAGAAGGTTCTGTCAGACCCCAAGGATTGTAACTCCACAGTACCATGTGCATTCATATTCACAATCTCAAATGGGCCCGACCACTTTGATCTCAACTTTCCCCCAAATAACTTCAACCTCAAGTTGTATAATAAGACCAACTGCCTTTTCCAAAACTCATGAGGTTGGATATGCCTATCATGCACTCTCTTAGTCCGCTCCTTGTACATTTTTGCATTTCGTATGCAGTAAAGCGGAATTCATCAAGCTAATGTAGTTGCAACGACCTTTTCTCTCCAGTAGCTTCCATATCCATATTCAACTTTTGTATGGCCCAATATGTTCGGTGTTCTAGCTCCATCGATAAATGACATGCTTTCCTGAAAACTAACCTATATGGTGAAGTACCAATAGGAGTTTTGAAAGCTGTCCGATAAGCCCATCGTGCATCATCCAACTTGTTAGAGCAATATTTTCTGTTTGTGCTCACAATCCTATCAAGAATTCTTTTGATTTCTCAATTTGACAGTTTTACCTGTCCATTGGTCTGTAGGTGATAGGTTGTTGCTACCTGGTCCTTCACATTGTACTTAGACAGTAGATTATAGAAGAGTCAATTGCAGAAATGCGTACCTTCATCAATAATGATGGATCTGGGTGTACCAAAACAGGTGAATATATTCTTCTTCAAAAACCAGTTCACTACCTTGCATCATAGGTCGGCAATGCTACAGCCTCCACCAACTTTTACATATAATCAACTATGACCAAAATATACCTGTTCCCATTCGAAGGGATGAAAGGTCACATGAAATGAATTCCCCAGCAGTCAAACACTTCAACTTCCATAATGCTCCTCTGAGGCATTTCCTACCTCTTCGAAATATTCCCTATTCTCTGACAACTGTCCCACGATTTAGCAAACAAATGCGCATCCTTGAACAAGATGGGCCAACAAAATCTAGCTCGAAGGCCTTTTTCTACGGTTCTATCTCCCGTGTGATGTACTCCATAAGGTGAAGAATGGAAGCTTTCCGAAATCTGGAACACTTCTCCCTCAGGAACACATCTTCTGACCAGATGATCGGAGCCTATCACGTACAAGAAGGATTCATCCCATATGAAGAATTTGCTTTCGTGAAGTAGTTTTCTTTTTCTATCTTGGGTTGCATCAGATGGATACACACCACTAACTAAAAATTTTACCATATCAGCATATCATGGTAGCTCCAGACTATGCACAACAAATAACTGCTCATCAGGGAAAGTCTCAACAATGTCAATCTCATAGTTAACATGCTCTCTGTCCTCCAATCGAGATAGATGATCTGCTACCTGGTTCTCTATTCCTTTCCTATCTTTGATCTCAATGTCAAATTCTTGCAGTAACAGTATTACCGAATAAGCTTGTCACGACATGAGTTCACACCCTAGACGTAACACGGGACCTAGGACCATGAATGGCCCTAACTCAACCCATGGAATAATCATAGCTTGATACTAACAAAATAATAGCTAATAGAAACATATCTGAGCGGAAGCTAACTGTAATACCCCAAAAGTGCTTAAGACTATATTAGAAGTAGCATAAAAATCTGAAAATCTTCTCAGGACGACTTGTTGTATGGATCATTGGTGGAACCAACGACCCGTGGAAGATGCCCGTGGTGAGAAGCTGCAGAATCAGGCTAGGGAGTAATGGGCCTCATAATGACGTGTTGGATGTTGTAACGAGTCATTTTGAATGAAAGTTGTTGTGAGGTTGGTCTTGATTAGGGAGGAAGTAACGAGTCATGGTACGACCCGTTATTGGGAGCAACGGGCTATTGTCAGCGTTCATTGAGAGGAATCCCAGGATAGGGAAGTGGTGACGACAACTGGCAGCAACGAGTCATTGGAGCTTGTAACGACTCATCCTGTTCGATCATGGTAGGGGATCTGAGACCAGAATCAAGGATGAGATAATGAGGGGGTGTAACAAATCATTGGATCCAGTAACGACCCGTGCAGTTTTTCAAAAAATTTATTAAGGGTATTTTTCGTCATTTCTAAGCCATAGAATCCTAAACTACATCGTTTAAGCTTGAAATAGTGTGTTTTAAGAAGGTTTAAGTCATTCTAAACCTATCCCAATTCATGCATGCAATCTTAGAGGTTTGAGAGGTGATCAAGTCTAGTTTCTTCAAAATTCTTCCTCAATTCTCTTTGGGCAATCAAGGAATCAGTAAAATCAAATCTCCTTAGGTACGTAAGGCCATGAATGAGTGCAATAGTCCACACCCATGTCCAGTACTCTCTCAATTCATGAATTTCTCTCAATTCATGAATTTCTAATTGATGATTCTATGGGGTTTTTATCCAATGTGTGAATTTCCTAAGTATCAATCATGGGTATGATCTAAGCATGTTTTCAATATTGAATTATGATTAATGGAAAATTTTTACAATGTTTTAAATTATAAATGATGTTTTCAAGTTTTCTAAATTATGATGCCAATCCATGAAAATCCATGAAATTTGAGAGCTATGATGTATGTGTTCAAGTATGATGAGATGTTTATGAAGAAAGTATGATTTGGAAATACCCATGTCTATGTTCATGCTTTCAAAGTGAATCAAGTTGATTTCAAGCATGCGTAAGTATCGGGAAAGCCTATATGATCAAGTAAGTTTTATGGTTTCACAATTTAGCTTACCATATGCTTTTGGAGTCTAGAGTCCCACTATTTTCAGCTTCTGGTATGGTTTGAGCCAAGGCTCCTCAAGTTATGATTTCAGATTTATGTATGCATGTTATGAGTCAGCTTCGTTGAAAAACAATGGAGAGTATATGCACATTTTTTGGAGTAGTTTCTAGCACCAAATAGGCTAAGAGTCAGTCAACCTTGTGCCTCAAAACTACGCGCCAACGTAGGTTTACTTATATACTTTGGGACCTCCCTTTGAGCTTTCCCTGCCCCCAATGAGCCTTGAGCTTGATATCGATATCATGGTAGTGTCCTTAGCCCCGACAAAGCTTTGGACGATTCTTCCCACTTGAGTGTGATAGTTGGGACCACGTAAGCTCTGTCATGGTAATGTCGGTTATATGATGAGTCTTCCATTGTTCCTCATGATTTTAGTTATTCATGTTCATCAGTCATGATATTATTTTTTCAATAGGTTTGACCCAATGTTCAGTTTTACTTATGATTATCAGTATTCAGCTTTAGGTCATTCAATTCATTATGATGTTCAGTTATGTTAAGATCATGATTTCAAAGAATAGAATACAAGCCCTACTTTTAGAATCTTTTCTTGATTA
Organism: Datura stramonium; assembly: GCA_018107945.1. NCBI lineage: Eukaryota > Viridiplantae > Streptophyta > Magnoliopsida > Solanales > Solanaceae > Datura > Datura stramonium. The sequence goes on along the minus strand of JACEIK010000066.1, from coordinate 582,771 downwards.
TGTTTTGTAATATGCATGATTTATGATTTTTAGTTACTTAACGGTTTTACTTACCTTGCATACTCGGTGCATTCCACTTACTAACCGCATACTTTATGCTGTATCATTTTATGATACATGCTCTGATATCTAAACTCAGTCCCGCCGATAGCCAAATTTCCAGCATTAGTACATCCCGATTAGAGTTGGTGAGTCCTCATCTTTAGAGGGCCTTTCTATTCACATATGTTTTGTATTTTTGTTTTCAGTCTATAGTGAGTTATTTGGGGTCTTGTCCCATCAACTCGTTAGTATTAGAGGCTTTTCGAACATATACATATTCCGCTTTCGACTTATGTCATGTATTCATATGCTATGTTATGTTTAGACTTCCTCTATGTTATTCATGTTGATCGTCTGTTTTATTTGAATGAGCTAGATGTTATGTTCATGTCATGGGTCGACTTGGAGCCTCTCGCGGTTATTTGTCCCGCATTTTGATCCAGGCCTATGTTCTGGTCGTGACAAACTTGGTATCAAAGCATTAGGTTTTGAAGTGTCCTAGGGTGTTTGGAAGCCATGTTAAGTAAAGTCTTTTCATGGGTGTGAAGCGCGCCACACTTATGACGAAGAGGCTACGAGATGTTTAGGAAATATTCCCTTCTTTCATGATCTATGTCCTGCGGTGAAGTGTATTTCTATCCTTATGACTCATGCTATACGCATTTGCAGAATCATGCCTCCCCTTAGAGTTAATTGAAGGAGAAACAGATATGGTAATGGCCACGAGGATGGAAAAAGGAGATGGGAACCAGCAAGCCCCACCAGCCCATGAGGAGCATGTACACGAGCCGGTTTCCCACATAGAGTTCAAGTAACCATTAAGATGTTAGCCCAAGCCTTGACCGCCCAGGTCAATCAGCAGGCGGTAGCGCATATCCCTCAGAATGGGAATGCAGTGGTGGCAAGAGTTAGGGATTTTCAAAGGATGAACCCTCCGGAGTTTCTTGGATCAAAGGTGGAAGAGGATCCATATGAGTTCATTGAGGAGGTTCTGAAGATCACCCAGATTATAGGGGTGATTGGGGAGGAGAGAGCTGATTTAGCCTCGTACCAGTTGAAGGGGGTTGCACACATTTGGTTAAAAAAATGGAAGGATAGTAGGGCAGTAGGAGCAGGCCCTATTAGTTGGGATGAGTTTCATGCCACTTTCCTAGATTGGTTCTTCCCTCGAGAGATGAGGAAGATCAAAGCAGTCGAGTTTGTGAATCTAAAGCAAGGGAAGATGACAGTTTAGGAGTATGCCTTGGAGTTCACTCGTCTGTCCAAGTATGCACCTTAGATGGTGGCGGATTAGAGAGCCCGAGTGAGCAGGTTTGTGCACGGGATAGAAGACTACTTGGTCAAGGATTACTGGACCACGATGCTTCTTCAGGACATTGAGTTTGCTCGGATAGTCTTGTATTCCCAGTAGATGGAGGTAGTCCAGATGAGTGAGCAGGAGATAGAGGCCAAGAGGGCCAGGACTGGTAGTTTCGGATTCTCCTAGCAGAGACCTAGTAGGTACCACCAGCAGTCCCATCAGAGATCTTCAATGCTAGCGCCTTGGGCTATGTGTATGCCATCTAGGTCCAAGAGCGATCAAAAGGGACGACCATCAGACTCGAGAGGCCATAGTAAAAGACTTACAGATACCACCCCTCCCGAGTGTAGTAGATATGGTCGGAGACACGTGAGCTAGTGCTTAGCAGGTTTAGGTGCTTTTTTCGGGTGTTGGAAGCCTGGACATATTCTTAGACATTGCCCAACATCTAGGTAGGGTCATGATAGGGGCCTAGTCTCAGCCTCTAGTTCAGCAGCTCCACTAGCACGCCCAGCTTAGCAGGGGGCATCTACTAGTACAGGTGGTGGACAACGCCAAAATAGATTTTATGCCCTAGCATCCTGTCAGGAGCAGGAGGTCTCTCTAGATATAGTCATCGTATGTTATGAGTATTCCACCTTGATGTATATGCATTGTTACATCCATGGGCTACTTTATCTTTTGTGACGCCCTATGTTGCTAGTAGTTTCGGAGTCGGTACAAAAATCTTATTAGAACCCTTCTCAGTCTCTACTCTAGTTGGTGATATAGTTATAGTTAGATGGGTGTATAGAAACGACCCTATCACAGTTCTTCATAAAGTCACCTCAACAGACTTGGTAAAGTTAGCCATGACTGATTTTGATGTTATCCTCGACATGGATTAGTTATATGCATGCTATGCCTCAGTCAATTGTAGAACCCATGCAACAGAGTTTAGATTTCTGGGTGAACCAGTATTAGAGTGAAAGGGTAGTTCAGTTGTACCTATAGGTCATTTCATTTCCTACCATAAGGCCAGAAAGATGATTTTTGAGGGTTACGTATGCCATCTAATTAGGGTTAAGGATGCTACGTATGAGACCCCAACTATCTAGTCAGTTCCATTAGTATGTGAGTATCTAGAAGTGTTCCCAAATGATCTACCAGGAACTCCTCCCAAGTGGGAGATTGATTTTGGTATTGACCTTCTTCCTGATATGTAACCTATATCAATTCCTCCTTACAGAATGGATCCATCAGAGCTAAAGGAGTTAAAGGAGCAGGTGAAACACCTTTTAGACAAGGGTTTCATCAGACCTAGAAAATCCCCGTAGGGTGCACTAGTTCTCTTTGTCTGCAAAAAGATGGTTCTCTTCATATGTGCATTGATTATCGGCAATTGAACACGGTTACCATCAAGAACAGGTATCCTCTCCCCAGGATTAATGATTTTTTTGACCAGCTTCAGGGTGCTAGGTGCTTTTCAAAGATAGACCTCAGATCTGGATACCATCAGCTCAGGGTTCGGGAAAGCGATATTCCAAAGAAAACCTTCAGAACTCGGTATGGTAACTATGAGTTTATAGTTATGTCATTTGGAATAACGAATTTTCCTGTAGATTTTATGGATTTGATGAGCAGGGTGTTCAATCCATACTTGGATATGTTCATGATTGTGTTCATAGATGATATTCTCATATACTCCTAGAGCGAAGAGGAGCATGCTGCTCATTTGAAGGTGGTGCTACAGACTCTTAAGGATCGCCAGTTATATGCTAACTTTAGCAAATGCGAGTTTTGGGTCATGTGGTGTCAAGTAAGGGTGTACAGGTAGACTCTCAAAAGATAGAAGCAGTGAAGAATTGGCCTAGACTGGTGAATCCTTTGGATATTAGGAGTTTCTTGGATTTAGTTGGGTATTATCGGAGGTTTGTTGAGGGGTTCCATCCATTGCAGCCCTGTTGACTAAGTTGACCCAGAAGAGAGTAAAGTTTCAATGGTCAGAGGCTTGTGAGAGGAGCTTCCAAGAGTTGAAGACTCGACTCACCTCAGCACCGGTATTAACCCTACCTGAGGTGCCGATGAGTTTGTGGTATATTGTGATGCTTCGAGGATCGACCTTGGTTATGTACTCATGTAGCACGGTAAAGTTATAGACTATGCTTCCAGGTAGCTGAAGTTTCTTGAAAAGAATTATCCGACTCATGATCTTAAATTGGCGGCGGTAGTATTTTCCTTGAAGATTTGGAGACACTATTTATACGGGGTCCATGTAAATGTGTTTATGGACCAAAAAAGCCTACAATATGTGCTTACCTAGAAGAATCTAAATCTACGTCAAAGAAGGTGGTTTGAGCTACACAAGGATTATGATATGAGTGTCCTTTACCATCCGGGAAAGGATAATGTGGTAGCGACGCTCTTAGTAGGCTTTCTATGGAGAGTGTTTCCCATGTAGATGAGGGGAGGAAGGAGCTGGAGAAGGATGTGCATAGGCTTGCACGATTGGGAGTTCGTTTGGTAGCCCGGGATTCGAACCAAGAACTAGTCGAATGGAGTAGATAAGTTCCTTGTTAAATAAAATAAATGTTAATTTTTGACTCGACCGATGGTGGAATTATTGTTCAAAATGGGCCAAAATCATCCTTGGTGACTGATGTTAATGATACACAAGACGAGGATCCCATTTTGGTAAAGTTGAAGGAAGAAGTTCTAAACTAGAAGGTAGAGGTCTTCTCCAAAGGGGGAGATTGTGTGCTTCGATATCAAGGTTGCTTGTGTGTTCCGAATGTTGACGATTTGGGAGATCGGATATTGCACGAGCCTCACGGTTCCAGGTGCTCCATAGATCCAGGTGCCACCAATATGTACGGTGACCTACGGGAATTCTATTGGTGGAATGACGTGAAGAAGGACATCGCAGAATTTGTAGCTAAGTGTCCAAATTGTCAGCAAGTGAAGGTTGAGCACTAGAGACCAGGAGGTGTACTTCAAGATATCAGTATTCCTACTTGGAAGTGTGAGGAGATTAATATGGACTTCATCATAGGGTTGCCTCTCACTCGTCGATAGTATGACTCCATTTAAGTGGTCGTGGACAGGTTGACCAAAGCCGCCCATTTTCTACCGGTCAAAACCATTGATTTAGTGGAGGATTATGCCAAACTATACATTTGAGAGCTCGTTTGGTTGCATAGAGTTTCCTTATCCATTATATCAAACAGAGGTACTCAATTTACCTCTCAGTTTCGGAGATCATTTCAAAAGGGACTTGGTACTCAGGTCAAGCTCAGTACAGTATTTTATCAGCAAACCTATGGTCAGGCGGAGAGGACTATTCAGACTCTCAAGGACATGTTGAGAGCATGTGTTATTGACTTCAAGGTTAGCTGGCATGAGCATTTGCCTCTCATTGAGTTTGCATATAACGACAACTATCATTCCAACATTTAAATGGCTCCATTTGAGGCTCTCTATGGGTGGAGGTGTAGATCACCTATTGGTTGGATTGAAATCGGTGAAGCTGCGATGATAGGTCCAAATTTAGTCCATGAGGCCATGGAGAAGGTTCAACTTATAAGAGACAGATTGAAAATTGCTCAGAGTTGCCAAAAGTCCTATGCGGATGTGAGACGGAGGGAGCTTGAGTTCGAAGTTGATGATTGGGTGTTTCTGAAGGTATCCTTCATAAAGGGAGTAATGAGATTTGGAAAGAAAGGGAAACTCAGTCCCTGTTATGCTGGTCCATACCAGATTGTGAAACGGTTTGGCAAGGTAGCATATGAGTTGGAGTTGCCCTCGGAACTAGCCTCAGTCTTTCCAGTTTTTCATGTATCACTCTTAAAGAAGTGTTTAGGTGATCCAGATGTAGTTGTTCTGGTGGATAGTGTCGGTGTGAAAGACAACCTTAGTTATGAAGAGGTTCCAGTGGAGATATTGGATCGGCAGGTTCATAAGCTAAGGAACAAATAAGTAGATTCAGTCAAGGTTTTATGGAGGAATCAACATGTTGAGGGAGTTACGTGGGAAGCCGAAGATGATATGATGACTAAATACCCACATTTATTCCCTTTCGGCTCAGTTCAGCTTAAGGTATCAATTTCCTCCTTAATACACTATTCAGTTTCATGTTCAGTTCATGTGTCCCAGTTTCCTTCATGTAAAAGCACATATGTATGATTCGTGAATTCAGTTCCGTCATGTAGTTCAAATCGAAGTCAGTCATTCTGTTAGTTTTTGGATTATATGATCAGTATTTGAGTATAATGGTTGCATTCCTCTGCTTTTCTGTATGATTTTTCAATATGCGAGGACGAATGTTCCCAAGGGGGAGATATTGTTATACCCCGAAAGCCCTAAGATCAGACTCGAAAGTTGAAACAGAGAAAAACAAAATTTTCTGCACCAGGTCACAAGATGAGTCATCCAGTGACCCGTCAGGATGACCACGAGTCGTTAAGTAACTCGTGGTGAGGAGTTTGACTTAGCTAAAGATTTTAGTTTTGGGTGGCCAATGGATGTGACCACAACTTGTGGTCAGCATCATGACTCGTCAGGTCAACCGTGGCCAAGGGTGGTTGAAAAATGAAGGAAGTTGGGTATGCACTTAACGGGTCCTCACCACAACTCGTTGCGAACACCACGAGTTGTGGTGACCCCTGGTAAATTCTGGCAGTGTAGAGGACGGGAGGTGACCACGAGTCGTGGTCACTAATAATGAATCGTAGGGTGCCTCGTTGTGCCAACCTAGGTGAACTTTCTAGTGGAGGAAATGGATGAAGACCACGAGTCGTGTCCATGGACAACCACTCGTCCAGTCCCTCGTTGTGATTGGTAGTATGTTTTCCCTGTGAGTTTATTAAGGGCTTTTCTGTAATTCCTATGATCCTAAGGCCTAAATTACATCGTTTTAAGCTCTGAATGGTGAATTTTAAGAAGGGTAAGTTCATTCTAAGCCATTCCTAATTCATGCATGCGAGTTTAGAGGTTTTGGAGAGGTGATCAAGCCTAGTTCTTCAAGTTTTTCATCAATTCTTCATTGAGCAATCAAGGGAGTTGTAGAATCTGTTCTTCCCAGGTATAGGGTTATGAATGGGTGAAATTGTTCACACCCATGCCCAACTCCTCTCTAATTCATGAAATTCTATTGATAATTCTATGGGGTTTTATCCCAATTCTTANATGGGTTAATCCCTCTCATGTATAAATTTATTTTTTATGAATCATGGTAAGATTTTATAGCTATTTAGATTTAATTTATGACTTATGATATGATTTCTCTAAAATTCTCCTTATGAATATCAAGTATAAATGAATTACAAGTATGCATGAACGTCATGGTTTATCGATTTATGGTTTTGGCTGACTCACGGGCCTTATTTCCTGGCTAGTTCACATATTTCAAGCATGCTTGTGATTATCATGATTAAAACTAGCCCATGAATCTCATGTATATTATCCTATGAGAACTATATATGGTTTGGGATTAGTATTTAACACCGAGTAGGTCCAGGGTCCAAGAATACCCCGAGTCTTAGAACTATACGCCAATGTTGCCTCGATGGGATCTCCATGATACTGTCCCATTTGACCAAATGGGCCGTTTGTTGTGATGTCACACCTCTTTTCATGGTTCTACCCTTGGCAAGGTATGAACACCCTCCCGACTAGGGGTTTAAAGGTCGAGCTCCATATGTTCCTCATGATTTATGTGGTTATGATTATATGCTTTGGCTCAATTCATGTTTAATAAAGCTTTTCTCTATAATTATGATTATGAATGATTTACGAATGTTTTGAAACCTTGAGCCTTATGTTTCCATTATGATATTTACGTTATGATCATGTTGTCCTACTATTATGAACTTTTATGTATTTTAACTATTCATTTTACTTATCTTGCATACTCGGTATATTCAATGCACTGAAAGCATACTCTATGTTGTATCATCTCATGATACAGGTCTGAGGGATCTTTCTCAGCAGCATCCTTATCCCCTGCTTTCCCACTCAAACCTGTCTAGGTAGCGTTGGTAAGTCCTCATCCTCCGAGGACATTCAGTATCCGTAGTTGTTATGTCTCCCTTCAGTTTCATACTTGTCGGGTTAGTTGGGGGTATTGTCCCATCAACCCATCAGTATGTTAGAGGCTTTCAGACTTTGTGCAGTAGTCAGCTTGTCATGTATGATGTAAATTCCAGTTATGATGTTATGTTATGTTTAGACTTCCTCTATATTTATTATGATAAATCTTCCGCTTTTATTGATTGAGTTAGATGTATGTTCATTCCATGGGTCGACTTGGAGTATCTCGGGGCTCCTTGTCCCGTCTCTCGATCCGGGCCTATGTTCGGGTCGTGACAGAATTCTAGAGCATTTCGGTGATGGCACCGGTAATTCGCCGGTTGCTGTCGGCGTTTCATCGGTTTCCTCTGTTGGAGTATTGGTTTCCACCTTAATCTCATCCGTTTTACTCAATTTCATGCTCCTTCTCTTCAAGTTAAATACCTGTAACATCCAAAGGAAAAAGGGCATAAAATCCAACTAAAAGACTTTAAAAAACTAGGCTAAAACTCATGCTTAAAAGGCTAATGAGTTGGTAAATTACTAACTCATCAAACCCTCAAACTCTAACCATTTCTTGTCCTCAAGTAATGCAATTCTTATCATTGAGAAAATGGAATAGCATGTCACTCCAAAAGAGTCTATGCATTAATGACCACTTAAGTTATGACAACTCAAATATGCTCACCAACTCACAGAAAAAGAGAAGCAATTCCCCCTAAAAATGTGGAAATGTTTCAAGAGGCAGCCACAATCCGTAGGTAAGATTCACAACTACTTTCATTTTTCAAAACAAGAGCATAGTTTATCCAATCATATTCATATAGCATCTCAAATCATAATCACTTCACATTGAAAAGTTGCATTGGAGCTCACATTGCTCATGCCTCAATCACACCTTTACCTCAATGCAAGTATGTCCTCAAAAGAGAGTGATGTCACTCACTACACACCTTTACCTCAATCCCCTTTCTTTATCATAAATCAAAGCACACATAAGGAATTATAGAAGAAGATGATCACATACTCTCTTACAAAAGAAATCACCATGCACACAACTTGACTCATAGGCTTTCCCTTAATGTAATTCGCCACTAATATAGAGCATTTACACTCAAAATCAATTAGGACTTTCGGGACATGATGAAGGATAGGGGTAATGGTAGGAAAAATATTTAGCTCTAGTGACTAGAACCTCCCTAATGCCTTTATGTGAATACTTTTATCCTCCCCATCCAACTCTTTAGATCACTCCACCTTATTCTTCCTTTTTCATCCACCTTCATCTTTTAATTCTGAAAGGCCTTCCTTGTAGCTCTTTTTTCTCTCACATCAAGCCTTATCTAAGCAAGAGATAACACCATTTCACTATTATTTCTCTTTTGGTAATTCAAGGTTTCTTAACCCATCATTTCATTCCTTTTTATCACAATTTGGTTCTACCTCACATTTAAGCTCATCACATTTCCCCTTTCTTATAAGCCCCCATGCTTAGGATTTCTGCCTCTTTCTCATTTATTTCCTTATCTCTCCCTATTTATTGGGCTTCAAGCCTCCATTTTTATAATTCATTCATCACTAGCAATTAGGGAGGATGGGTGCCAAAGAAGAGGGTTACAAAAAGGGACATTGGCTTGTAATGTGGTTTCCAAGAATAAACAATCCAAAGGCTCAATATTGAATAGCAAGGGAAGACATTTTTGGATGTTATTTTGGGTAAAGTGACTAATCAAACAAAAGCCAAAAAATCATGTTCTAAATGTAGCTACATCTAGGATTTCACCTTGAGTCACACTTAGGGCAAATTCTAGACAAGAAGAAATGCATGAGATTCATTCAAATATCCTTACCACACAAGGCATCACATCCAAAGAGTTCACACAAGTCATTATTATCACAAAATTTTGATTCAAGACAATAGACTATGTGAATTCAGAAGCCAAATAGGGAATATGCAATGTATGACAAGAGAGTGCACAATTTCCCATTTCAATGCCCATTTTCATTTTTTTATTCCACACAAAATTTTTTGGTGGTACCTCTCAAAAACAGTTCCACAAAAGACTCAAAGAAAGACATGACATTTTCCCTTAGAGAGTTGCCTCAAAACTATCATTGGCAAATGTCAACCCGGTTCGACAACAAAAAGAAAAGAAAAAGAAAATGCTCCTTGGAAAAGAACTGTGGTATGAAGAAAATCCTTGGAGTTTAATTACTATCTACTATTTACAAAAGAGAAAATAAAATTTTGGTCACAACTTCAGGCAATAAGAACATAGACCCATCCACTAGCACTAACCTCAAATACAATTTCTCTATTCATCTATTCACAATTTTAACAAAACAAACAACCCGACTAGGGAAATCATCAAACAAGTTAAAATGAGCCAAACAAAGGCTCACAACTCCTCACAAGCTATAAAACAAAACCCCAACAAGGGCCACATAAAACCATAAAAAAAATAACCACCGCAAAGGAACACTCATCCTACCCACAACTCAAATACTACATTGTCCCCAATGTAATCATGCAGAATAAAGAGGGAGAGAACTCCCTATGTTGGTCACTCCTCATCATTCTCNAGTAGAAATTCAGAAGGGTTCTGATAAGACTTTGGGAAAGAGGGAGAGAACTCCCTATGTTGGTCACTCCTCATCATTCTCATTATCATCAGCTCCAGCTCTAGCCTCCCTATCAAGGCCTTCGTCACCCAGATCCTCCGCCTCATCTCCTAAGCCCTCGAACAAATCATGAATGGGACATCGAACTGTAGAAGGGGCAGCCATCGCTGCATCAAGGGCGCCCAAGTCAGGAACCTCCATGGACATTCGACTCTTCAACTCTCTCTTCAGTTTAGAGAGAGGTAACAGCCCCCTCCATAACATCCAGCCGCTTGCACAGCTTGGTCAGACTCTCATACATGGGCTTCATCTCCTTTTTCACTGTTTGGCGGATAAAGACGGGGAGGCTCTTAGCCAACTTCTAAAGTTGGCTCTCATGAGAGTTAGTCACATTCACAAGCTTGTGGAGATGACTTGGTTGGGACGATGTTAGAGGAGGTGATGCTCCTCTGATAGGGGCTTTAGTTGAGGTTTATCTCAATGCCTCTGGGTGTGGCATGTTTAGATTGGGAGCCAGTGGAGCCAGCTCAAAACCATGGGAGAAAGAACCTTCTATAAAAATGAAAGGCCTGCATCTTCTTCCTCTTACTCTTGGGTGCATTCGAGTCCCTTTTTGGATCTATTGTGATTACACTAGTAGCGAAGCTAGGGGCTTCATCTGAGAACAGTGGCCCTTGGGCTTGCAGGCGAAGCTGAGAGATGAGCACAACATATGGCATGGAGGTGTTGGTTTGCCTTGCTTTCCTCTTCATTTGAACAACCATAATTTTCACAAAATTTACGGGGACCCCTTTCATGATGCAGGTGATAAGGATCGCGTCTTCCAAGCTAACCCGTTGCTCATTCTTTACAGGTATGATCCGGCCACAAATGAAATATAACTATAGCTTGGCTTCAAATTTGATATCATGGCGAGAAATCTCGTTGTCCATTCTGGCCCAGAAGGGTGTGTCTGCGGCAATGACTGGAGCTATCCATGAGAACTGGTTCTCCTTGTCAGCAGAGCCGGTGTTAAGCTCATCCTCCCAAAATAGATAATTAATGGCTGCTGGAGTGATGTCAACCTCTACATCTCGCACCCTAACTGAAGGTAGGCAGGGAAAGTTGTCCACCTTGGCCTTATGATGCATGCTCTCCTTCCTAGCCTGGTAGGAAACGTAAAATTTTGGGACGAGGTTGGGTTTGTAATCTGTTAGTGGATTGGCAAAAACATGCCATTGTCTATCATTGAAATAAGTGATGATGTTGGGAAGGTCACCTCTCAGCCCCACCAAGTCAAACCTTTTCTCCGCGGTGATTGAACGACCCTTACAAATGGCGTAATTCCCCTTCATGTCGGGCACACAGAAAATTATGGCATCTTAAGAGTTGGTGGGTGCTGCGGATGCCTTTGCTTTCTCCTTTCCTTTTGTGGAAGAGGAGGCTAGGGCCTTTCCCTTGCTTTGGTTCCTGGATGAAGCCATATTCTGCAAAAACCATGTTAGTGCCAAACAACCATATTTATTTGTTGTGTTTGTGTATAAGAGAAAATAAAATAAAATAAAAGTTAATAAGAACAATCATCTATCCTAAACTAAGACAAGAAATTGTAACCATTGGATGACAAACAAGTCGAATTTCTGAAATGTGAAGCACTGACAGTACCGGTCGGACACTGAAGAAATGCAGAAGGGGATCTGTGAACTACCGATTGTCCGCCGGTCTCAAACAGAACACTAGGACTTATAGGATCATCTGGTGAGACTCTGGCATTTCACCAATCTCAACTTGCGGTATGCTAGTGTAACGCAGGTCTGGGATAGTGGCCTGAAGCCCTAGACCCTGGCCGACATTTCAACTGGCATTTCATCGGTGGATACCTAGCGGTCAAATTCCTCCTAGTCTTAGAAAAATGGCAGAACACTCAAATTTAAAGCTCACCCACTCAACATAGAAATAAAAAAGCAAGTAAAATTTATAATCTACCCTTAAAAAAGATGTCACTCCATCTATCATCAGGCAAACTATGCATTATAATTACACATGGGGTTACTCAAACTTCACCCCCAACTCAAATTCTACACACTAAGAACAAACACTTTATCAAAGGATAAACCAATATTGGTATTCACATGATATCACTACTCCCACATACTCAAGAAAGAATATTAGCAAAGTAGCAACTAGCACAAGCAAGAATGGAATGGGGATACATGATTTGGGAGTATTTCGGTGGTCCCAATCTCAAAAGCATTCATATTGTGTCAATTGATAGTTAAAAATAGAGTAAGAAGGACATACAATGGATTAGAAAGAAAAAAATGAGAAAGATCAAAGTTTCCACAATAGAGCTTCACACAACTTGTTCTTGCTTTAGTATATTTGAGAGTGGAGTGAGTAGTGAGAAAGATGAGGGATGAAGTGTGGGTTTTATAGGAGAGAAGGGGGAAATGGGATTTGTTGGTGAAAAGGTGGGTTTAATAGGGTAAGGTGATCTATAGGGAAGGTAAAAAGGTATAATGGGGAAATGGCATGGTGGAAGAAGGGGGTTAATA
>JACEIK010000066.1:549419-569956 GCA_018107945.1 Datura stramonium | reverse complement strand
CTGATGATTCGTGGATTGGTCTATGCATTCAGCTGGCGAGTCACTAGTCTCTTCTCCTGTCTCCCCTTCTCCTATTCATGATCTGCGGTAGGTCGGCATTTTGCATGTTGTCACCGGTGTTTCACCAGTGTAACGCCGTACCTGCCCTATTTTTCCTCTCCTTTGTTTGTGTATCCAACTTACCTACAAATTCAAAAACAACAAACATCAAAATGCTCAAAATAAAACACTTGGATTGCCTCCTAAGGAGCGTCTTACTTATCTTTCGTGGCACGATGTATTTCTCATTCATATTCCATTTTTCGAAGGATCATTCTCTGACTCATCCTCTTCCATATCAACTCCTCCATTTTCACTTTCATCATCCAATACTCCAATCACCTTACATTTATCTGGAGGTTCAGCAGTTTGGCATACTTTTAAGGTAACCTCTTCACCTCCCACATGAAACTTGAGCTCACCTAACTCTACATCTACCAAGGCTCTGTCCGTAGTGAGCAATGGTCTCCCTAAGATGATTGGAACTTCCACATCCATCTCACAATCTAAAACCATAAAGTGAGCTGGTAGAATGAACTTATCTACTTACCAATACATCCTACAAAATACCCATCGGTTTCTTGATAGAGCGATCAACCATTAACAATCTCATCGAGGTAGGTTTGGTGTTGCCAAGCCCTAACTTCTTAAAGATTATGAGGGGAATAAAATTTATACTTGCCCCTAGATCAAAATGGGCTTTATTTAACATAAAAAACTATGGTGTAAGGAATTGTGAAGGCTCCCGGATCCTTCCATTTTGGGGAAAGGTTTCTCATCATCATGGCGTTGTAATGATGTGTTATCTCTCCGGTGCCCACATCCACTACCTTCTTATTCCTCAGTAGCTCTTTCATAATCTTTACATATCCGGTCATTTGGACTAAAGCATCCACCAGCGGTATACTTATAGACAATTTGTTGAACATATCTATAAACTTACTGAATTGATCATCCTTTTTCTTTTTGGTTAACCTCTATGGATAAGGAGGTGGAACTCTTTGTTCTACCTCTTTCCCACTCGAGGCCTTCATTCCTGCATCTCCTTCCTCATCATTTGAGGGAGTCTCATCAACATCTCCTTCACCTTGATCCTAAACATCTTCACAACCATGTGGTGCTTGTGGCACCTTATCCGATTCTTTCACATCACTTGCCGTTGGGGCAACATCATCCTTGGGCTTAACACCCGCATCTCCCCAGAATCTTTCCACTCCTAGTGACAAGAGCCATGCATTGATTATCCTTTTTTGGATTTGTCATTGTATCACTAGGGAGTGTTGCCTTCATCTGGTGGTTAATTTGAGAAGATAAGTGGTTCATTTGGGCTTCTAAATACTTGATAGAAGCCGAGTGTGAACTCATTGTTTGGTCAAGGTTAGATACCTTCCCTTTAGGTTCTTTGACTCCGCTATCCGTTGACTCAACTTTCTTGATATCTCTTGCTAACATTTCTTCAATTTTGAGTTCCCTACATCAGTCACACCCGGTTGGGATTGGGCATTCTCGACTTTAAGAGGGGAAGCATATGGATTTCTGCTTCTATTATAGCGATCCCCCTCACGGTTTTGCTCTTTATTGCCCCATCTCTCATTTCGATCAGGCCACCCTTGTGGGTCATGATTCCTCTAACCTTGGTTCTCTTTCCTGGGTTGCCAAGGGCCTTGATTAGTTCGTTGGCCCGTGTCGAGAACCCCCCATTTGATTTTCCATATATTAGCACTCCTCCTCATACCTTGGTGGCAAAGACTCTCCCTAGAAATGTATTGAACCTTGCATTCTCACAACATTTATACCTTTAGGTCCTGCTTTGATCGCATGATTAGTACTCAAGTTGACTCATCATTTTTGCAAGATTTTCATCTCGCACTTCATTTTTCTTTCTCATTTCAACTGTTAGCAAACTAGAACCAGCATCATGTGAAGATACATTCATCTCCCTTGTATGCCCTGCCCTATTTGTCTTCGTCATCCTATCCAAAAGGGCTTTAGCTAGACCATACATTAGGTCCATTATTGAGCCTCCAACTAGATTATTGGTGACTGATTTATTCATGGAGTCTAGGGCTCGATAAAAGCTTTGAAGTAATACTCCATCAGGAAGACCATGGTTGGGGCAAAGAGACACCTTCTTCTTGAACATCATCCATGCTTCATGCAAAGGCTCACCTGGCTCTTGCCTAAAGTTTGTAATGTCATCTCTCAACTACAACATCCTTGAGGGCAGGAAAAATCGATCTAAAAATGCTTTTGTCAACTCTTGCCATGAGGTGATGCACCCTGGAGGCAACTCTTCTTACCACATAGTTGCTTCTCCTGTTAAGGAGAATGGGAAGAGCCTTAACCTGATAGACTCTTGGCTTATATTAGTTATATTAAAAGGTTGGAAAATCTCGAGGAATTTCCTCAAATGGTGGTTTGCATCCTTATTCCGTTTACACATGAAGAGCCCTTTCATCTGCAATAGGTGCAACATTATACTAGTGACGTGAAACACCTCATTCCCCACCGTAACTAGTAGACGAATAGCACTTGCAACCTTAGGCATGATGGGTTATCTTCTTCACGTTCCATATTTCCTTCCACAGAACTATC
This sequence comes from Datura stramonium, assembly GCA_018107945.1. Lineage (NCBI taxonomy): Eukaryota > Viridiplantae > Streptophyta > Magnoliopsida > Solanales > Solanaceae > Datura > Datura stramonium. Next base: position 567,322 of record JACEIK010000066.1, on the reverse strand, counting down.
TCTTGCTTGTGAATGTTAGCTCATATGAGTAAACCCTAGATGACCAATAGTAAGAACAACATAAAAACAAATACTATGCTTAATCAACTCAAATTAACAAACAACGCAAGGCTCTCAGCGCTATTCCTAGGTAACGACACCATTTTTGATAATGCTCAAATACACTCCTTGTTTAGAGAAAATATAAGCGATCATTGTAACAAAACAAATAACTCAAAGGGTGTCGAGTTTGAACCCCACAAGGAATAGAGAATGATTTACACAAGAGTTGTTTAGTGAATTGAATTGATTCGCATCCACTCAATGAAGATGTAAAAGTAAATTTTAGGGGAACTAAATGGAATAATATTATGAACTCTAAAATCAACTAATAAAGAAAGCAAGATAACTAAAATCGAGAAACAATAATGAGCAAAGGCCGGAGGTGTGGTGTAGATGGGATGTCAATCGAATTTGGATTTACTAGATGATCAAGTTATTACTAATATATGTAAATAACCTTGGAAAAGATGGCGCCCAATGTTTTTCAACCACGTAGGCGCTTTATCCTCAAGTCCTTTCGAATCTCAAGGTGCAATTCAACTATTCTAATATGATTTGGGTTAAGGGCTGAGCTATTTCTAACCATCAACCTCTAAAGAAATTATGACCATGGGTGTTTGGCTATTTCTAGCCCAACCCCACATAATCAAATTCCAATGCATTATTAAGTTCTGTCCCAGTACTTAATTCTTCTTTTTCAAGCCAAAATTAAGTAAGAAAACAATACCCATATTTGCAACTATGAGCAATCAACTATAATTTGAGGAGAATTCAATAGATTTATACTAATTGAGTAATAACAAGATAAATCTATAAATACTCAATTAAAACAAACACCCTTCATCACATACCTCTAGCTATAGATTTAGCTACTCATGATTGAAAAACACAAGAGCATATTTATCAATAAACGCAACAATTTCATCATTAAGAGTAAGCACAATCAAGCTCAAAATATCTCTACAATGGTGGCTATACCTTGCTGAAGAGATGAAGATGAAAAAGTAATATTAAAATATTTCTTCTCTTCTCTATTGGAGTTCTCTCTCGCTCTCAAAAGTAATGTGAATAATCAATTAATTAGAGAAGAGTACTTTTTCTAGAATATGTACGAGAGTAGGTCATAACATTCTCCTCTTTTTCAGGACTGGACGTTTTTGCCCTTTTTAGGTAGCTTTCACTTGCGATGGAATCGGTGGTTCACCGGTCTCTATTTATGGGCCACCGATTTATCTCAGCTGTTGTCCAGTGAATTCTATAGCATTTTGGTGATGGCAGTGGCGGTTCACTGATTGCTATCCACAAGCCGCCTGTTGCAGTTGTTCATTATTTTAGTGGGTGTTTGCGGTTAACCGGTGTTTCGCTGGTGTTTTCTGGTGGAGCGTTCTCTTTCCACCTGAATCTCATCCGTTTTACTTAATTTCATGCTCCTTCTCTTTAAGTTAGGTACCTACAACATCCAAAGGAAAAAGAGCATAAATTCCTACTAAAAGACTTAAAAACTAAGATAAAGCTCATTCCTAGAAGCGTAATGAGTTAGTAAATTACTAACTCATCAGGTACGACCCGTACATTCTAGTTACGGGTCATAGGTGAAGTAAGCGATAGTTTAGAAGCTTTCCATATTTATTTCAAAAAGGGTTCTAAATATTTGTATAAATTCTTTTTAGATTATTCTCAGTCAGGACAAGTAAGTCAGAAGTCAAAGAAGTCAGAGAGAGTCAGATTTGGAGAAAAATAATTGTTGTTGATTTTCTATTCAAGTTTTGGGGGAGACTTTCTTGAATTGATTTTCATCATTGTTCTTGAATTGTTGTTCCTTTGTTCTTGCAATATAAAAGTGGATTTTCTTCCAATCATCTTTGTAAGTTCTAAATTATGTGTTTATCTATGAATGCTTATAATTCTCTTACAACCATGAGAAGCTAAAACCTCCACAACTAAGGTTGTGGGAACCATGGTGAGTTAACGAACTAGGGTTGCATAAAGTGATTCTAAACCAATGTTAAATGTTTGTATTGGATTCCTTACATCTTTAACATTTCTTAACGGAGTAGGACTTGCCCAAATTCATTACTTTTTTGACTCTAGAGAACTAGAGATTAGAAAAAGATAATTACAATAAAGCCTTAATCTTTATGAGTCATTGTATAACTTGAGCTGCGGTCGTAGGATAGTTAACTTGAAACAAATTGATAACGATAAAATTGAAATCTCTCATGAGACCTAATCCAGTAACTGAGTATAGTCGTCCAATAGGAACGAACCAGTCGTTTGGATGAACCCTAGTTATCAGTTCTACAAATAAGCATTGGGATAGATAACAAGTGTAAAACCCGAATTAGCTATGAATTCATGGGGAACACTTGCCCTAGTTATTTGCATAAACTTTATAAACAACAATCAATTCTCATCTTTATGACATATTTGTTTTTGCAAAACCCTCATTTTTAGGAGATAACAAACTTAAAAGCTTAAATACGAGTGTTATTCTATATTTTGACCATATTCCCTATGGGATCGACCCAACCTTTGTTGGGTTATACATTTACAACTTTCGGATCATACTTTTATATGAGTGTGATTTGAGCGTATCAAGTACCAATTGATGTTCTGCACTTATTTGAGTCTTTTTAATTTTTAAGTTTGTGTGTGATTTTAGGGTTGTCTTGAGTCTTAATAATTTTGTGTGCATCTCCCATGATGTGATATGCTTAAGTTAATTCCACTAGTGAGTGAATGCTATGCTTGAGGACAAGCAATAGTTCAAGTTTGGGGGTTTGTTGAGTTGGTAATTTACCAACTCATTTGGATTTTTAAGCATGAGATATTGCTTTATTTTCATACAAATTAGGAAGGTTTTTTTCCTTCTTTTTCTTTTGTGTAGGCATTTGATTTAGATAAAGAAAATTGAAAAATTAAACTAAAAGCAATCTGCTGGAAGAAAAAGGTACCTGCGCACTGCACATGGGCACCTGGGAAATGTAGGTTCCAAGCAGGAGAATCTAGAAATGTGCTAAAATCATACCTGCAAGCCACAAATTGGCATCTACAAACCACAGGTGCCACAACAGATGACATACAAAGAGCACTGTCTAGGCCTGAGAAGTAGCCTAGGAGCCGCAGATTTGTACTTGCGTAATGTAGGTCTCGCTCAAGTTACCCACGTCATTTTTAAGGGAAATATCATCCAGATGGGGCACAAGTTTATTTGAGAAACTTCCAAGAGCAATTTTGGTAAGCTGTGCAAAAAGGAATTTTAGAGATTTTACCCCAATTATACACACATGTTACATCATTGATTTAGTAGAGAGAAGAACATAGAGATATAAAGAGAGAGTACAATTTACTTTATTCTTCCTCAATTTTCATTGGGTAAGAACTCCATTGTTATAGACCTTAAGCTTGAAATTACTTACTTAATATGATGAATTTAGAGGAATTCCTTATGGGTATAATTTCTCTCTCTTTACTTATGAGTAGCAAAATCTCTTGCTAGGGGTGTGTGTGCATGATAGGTGTCATGATTTGATTGGGTGTTTATGAATTGTTCTTAGATTTGGATAGTAAACACGGATCTATTGTTTTCTCCAAATTTTAATTCAATAATTGATGATTGCAAGCATTGATTTAACTTTCTAATCTTGCTTTTTCTTGAAAGCAGAAAGTAATATTTGGGTGAGGATTAAATAGTGAGGAATTGGGTGTGTGATGCTTAGGCTTGAACTAGAGATAGTCGAGACCTATATTCATATTCCATTAAAGGGTTAAGGCTAGAGATAGTTTAACCCTTCCTTAAGCTTTTTTGGTTGGTTTGTTAATTGTCTTTGGGGTTTGAGAAAACCCAATGCAAGCACATCCTTTTGGTTAAGAAACATATGGTGTGTCCATAACCAATGATCTCCATTCTCAAATCGAATCTGAGGAACTTTAATCAATCCCTATCAAGTCGACGCCCCATCAAATGCACACCCTAGTCGCTCTCATTGATTGCAACAAGTCATTTTCCCCTACTTTGTCTTACAATTTGATATCAATACTTGCTTCCTCCCCCCCCTCAATATTTACATTATGTTGTTTAGACATGATGCTAGATAGTTTGAGTTCATTTACAACTTTTTGATAATCTCTCCTAAATCTCTGTGCCATTCGACCCAGACACTCATTGAAAATTTATTTTTTGACGACAACTTTAGCCACCTCCTTTAAAAGGGAGTGTTGTATTGAGTGTTATCAGTTATCTTAACTATTCACCCATCTTAGTGCTAAATAATCCTTCCAAATATTATTCTCAAATAACTATGCCTACTTAGGTTGCTGAAAACATCTTTTATACAACACTTTAGCTATAGTTATAGTAGATGTTTTAAAAACTCTATTAAGCCTTGGCTAAAAAACCTCTGTAAAACTTGTGAGCTTCTACACTTCAAAATCTCTTGAATTTCAAAAATATGACTTTACTTTAACTTTTGAAAATCATGACAAAAATTAAACATTTTGTCTGAAAATCTCTTTATTAAAACTCTTCTAAAAATCTGCTCAACTTTAGTCATGAAAACAATGCATATATCTCATAATATAATGCTTTTGAAAATAATGGCTTTCATGCAATTAAGTTTATGAGATAAGAGACATAAATCATAGTAAATAATTAACTGTGAGAGTAAGAATTATCATCAACAATCAAAGGATACAAAGATACAACTCAATATGAAGAATTCAATCAATGAACAATTCAACTCATAGGGAAGAAGATCAAATCAAGAAATTGGGAAAAACCCCTAGATTTAACTTCTATGAACTCTTACAAGATGTAGGGCATGAGTAAGAATAGAATTTCTCACTTAGGTTATCCTTACATACCTGGAATGAAGAACTCTTGACTCAAGCTTGAGAATCCTTAGGTTGAAGATGAAGAATCCTGACCTTCCTTGAGAGCTTAAGAGCTATTGATTCCTGAATTTATGTTTTTATGAGAGGGAATGAGAGGTTAGACTAATAAAATCCTTAAATTCCCCCTAATAAATCCCAAAACATTCTGATTTAGGTGATAAAATATAAGAAGTTGCAAAATTAACCCTTGAATTTCATCTACAAAATTTGTTGCCCAGTGACGATGAGTCGTCACCACGAGCCGTCAGGTCTGAACACGAATCATGGTGAACTCTCATGGGAGATAGAGCCCTTTGATCAATGTCTGATCTCTTCATCACTGTTAGACAGGACGAGTCGTCCTCTGTCTTAAGGAGTCGTGACTTCTGCTCGTTACCCCTGAAGCGAAATGGACATTCTTTGATCCTCACACCATGATGACACAGAATGAGTCGTCACTTGGTATAATGAGTCATCACTTGGATCTTTGTCCCTGGTAAAAATATGTCAAGTTTCAAGACTTGTCTTCCTTGTTCAGAATGAAGGACTCGACGGGTCGTTCGTTTCTATAACAACTTGTTGCTTTAGCCGTTGGGACTGGGACTTAGGAAACTTTGGTTGCTCATCATGATTCACTTCATGAATCGTGGTCTCATACCAAATCTCATTATGTGGCTTATTCTATGCTAGAAATTTTAATTTTCTGCTGGTTTCTACTTCAAGTCTAAGGTCTGATCTTATGAACCTTTGGGGTGTTACAATAATCTCCAGTGTCTATGTAGACATGAAAATATTTTCATTAAATGCTTATCAAATTATTTATGTATTGTCATACTCATGAATAACCTTAAAATAATTGCATCCACCACAGGAGAACCTCTCAATATAATAATGCCAGAATTTTTGCAAAAACCTTTATGCCACAAGGCACAAGTCATACTATTTTATGATATTATTTATTTCACCTTTCGCACAAGAATCATTTGTACTCTACTGATATTATACTTTGATTTCTTTGGACTATAAGTTCAAGTTTTCTCTTTTCAAGTGAAATTTAATATACTTGAATTGTGTAATTTTATTTGGCCAATTATTTATCTGTCCACTCTTTTTGACAGATTTGAATCAAGATTCTCGTCAACATCTATAATATTTAGCACTATTTTATATCAAAGATATTGTCGACAATCATTTTTATATCATTTCTAATACGACATAACTTATTGAGATCTCTTCAATTTTTCATCATTTTTAGGTACCTAAACCTTTGGCAAGGTTTTATGACGTGTTATGTCGTGGTGTTCTTATTAAAGTATTTGCCTCATTATTCATACTATATTGATCATTTGCTCCTCTCCTTCTTCATGAAACTTATATTTCTAGAACTGATTGATCTATCATGCTTTATACATGTCATAGACTTGTCCACTAAGGACTTTAATTTGCATTAGAGCATTTGCAACTGAATTATAAATTTGCGACAACAAATACATCTAGCAATTGATTTGCAATATTTTGCAAGTGAATTATCTCTTGAACTTTAAGTTCAAATTTTTTTTTCAAGGATTTAGATAATATTGCATATATAATTTTTCAGTTGCTAATAATTTCTCCCCCTAATGTTAGAAAAACTAACATGTATCCTCAACCTTATTTGGGGACCCATCTTTGCGCGTTGGTGGAGTAATTGAATCATATATCACAAATTTAAATTTTTAGATGGAAATTATTTGGTTCTTGACTCTGTACTAATTGTGATAGGAAAACCTTGTTGGCTTGATGCATATAAGTGTTTCTACATATTAAATAAACACATCTCACGCCAAATTTTATTTGGGGGTTCTGTTCTTATAACCAATGGTTTAGCTATAATTAGAGGCATATAATTTCTGATAAACCAACTTAGATATAAATCAACATTATCACCATAAATTTTATAATTGAACCTGTGCTCTCAATTTAGTAAATTTAGAAAACAACCTTTGCAAAATATCAATTTGCAAGTTGATATCAAACGTGTATGTGATCACACCATCAGTGCATCTATTAAATTATATAAGAGTAAACAATCCACATGACTAGTGAACGGGCCCATATGGTTATAAGGCTTATTAGAAGTAGAGTGTAAACAAAAGTTCATTGTATAGGTTGATTAAGTTAAGAATATGAGAGAATGTTCAGAATAGTATTATTTAATAAGCTAGAGTTCTTGATAAGTCAGTTAAATCGAAAATCATACTACCCTTGAGTAAGTTAAAATTAGAAAATGAATGATGGAGAATACTATTGTGGTCGTTAATTAAGGTACTTTCAATATCTTATATAAGATGTAAATGAATCATTGGAAAGATCCTATAAAAAGGACATTGGTTATTAGCAAATGGACGCCTAAGTTGCGGTCAAGATGACCCAGTTAGACCAATCTCATTTTCTTTTTATAAGTTCCAAAATTTAAGGTATATAATCTCAACCTTTGCTGGTATAATAATGTCATGAAAACAAATAACATAAGAGAATTCGGGAAGAACTTTCTACGTCTTTGATATATAACTACATAAATTCTCAATTATTTTCGCATCACATTTGAACCGAGATGGTAAACTTAGTTATGCCAAGCGATCTTTATTTCAGTAAATTTCTAGTTTACTTTTGCATGTAATTCCATCATCATGCCCATATTTCTGAAATACAAATAGGAGAAAAAGACGACTAACCTTTAAAGTAAATATTTATAACCGGCTTCAAATGTAGTAGTATGAAGATATTAAATTTTTTTATAATTTATGGTCTCAATATAATTTGTTTTTGACAAATGCCTTTGAAACTTCTCAGGTTTTTTTAGTCATATTACAACCCCAATATTATAAATAATTTTACTCCTCCTGGAAGCAACATATTAGCTGTTCTGGAGTTCTCAATTAATTTTGTGCACTACCACATATTTCATAATATAATCCATATAGTGAATATCTTCTTCAAGAGGAAAATTATATAATTACAGTCATGATAAACGATATTATAGGCAATAATTATTTCATACTTTTACCCTTTGGTAATCCATGATAAACCATACTACAAGATTAGCGATGTACTAAAAGTACTTGACCAATGGCTGTTTATATCCAAAAGCATTTCTTTATTTCTCTCAAACCTCCTGTAGAGGTGAGTTGCGGCATTTATCCAACCATACATGTGGATTTCTTTATTCATAATTTTTATCATATCTTGACACGTTCACTTTCAAGAACGACCGAACATTCATGATGTTTATCACAAATCACATTCTCTTCAACGAATGGACTATCATTATTTATGCTTTATAAATTTTATTATAAGCTTATTGCCATACCTTCGAATTTATCATATTTATATGACACACCTCAATATCTCTTTGAATGATCAAGTGTATCACTAATTTATATTTCTTTATTTTAATGGATAATTTATATAGCTTATCAAATTAGGTCACACACATGCCCAATTACCTTACTTACCACTTTGACGGCAAAAATTACCTTCATGTTTTGAAGGACTATTTGGAGAACTCATAGCGTTCTTCCCTTTTATTATTACTACAATGATGACTATTGTTGTTTTGTCATTTGATACATCCATTGTTATTTGTACAACCACAATCATTATTTTGTTATTTTTCAAACTTATCCTGTACTGCTACCATATTCACTTCAAGGAATGAAACATATCAAGTGGGACGAATTTCATGACTTTTCATCAAAAATATATTATTTGCCTTAGTCATCACTAAATCATCACTATGGTTCATTAAGACTTAACCCAATGTTACTCATATAAAGGTGTTTTAGGCTATAATTCGACAGGGCTTGAACCCAATATCTTATTAACATGGTGCATCATGACATTAATGCGATGTCCTCTCGGTGCGATAGGAATTGAATCTATCGTATTACCCTCAATAAATGAAATAATAATTGTCACACCCCACCTTGGGAGGCATAACTAGCACTCAATGCCATACTAAGATCTGAGCTGACCTGGTCGGGCTACGCACTCCTGGTGCTTACCGGCGACTCAAATCAACAAAACAATGAATTATATCTCATGACAAGGCCGCATAGCCACCCGTAATAAAATAGCTAACCAACAACAAAGTAATAAGGGCATCCTATGTGGGTCGACAAGACCATCATACTGTCTAGTTATAACAGAATGAAAACAGGAAGTCACAAATATGCTATAGCCCACAAGGCTACTAACTAACTAGCTAAATTAGGCCCCACACGACCAATATGCAAAATAAAATATACATAGGCCCCACATGACTAACAATAACCAACAACAGAGAAACTATAGTCTGCAAGCCTCTAAGAGTGGAATAATGGTCGGGATAGGACCCCAACCTACCCAAAAGCTGTACAACAAAAGAACAAACCTTCTCTAACTAACAACTCCGGAGAAAAGGAGCTGATGGGGATGTGGACTCTGGTTGGTGACTAGGAAGGTCCTGAACTACGTCTATTAGCACCTACAGACAAGTAATGCAGTTCTCGAAAGATGGCCGTCAGTACAATATGTACCGAATATGTACGGAAGTAATGAAAATGACTGAATAATACTAATAATAGAATTGAAAATGATCAATAGAAGCGATAAGAGGTACACCCTGAATAGCCTCACAACCTGCTGTATAACTAACAACAAGAAATGAAATCTAGAAGCTTACCTGGCCCCCCATAAGTTAGGAAGATACAACCAACACAAAATAACCCGCCCCGGGCCCCCATAAGCCGGACGAGCACACACCAATCTATATACCCCTAGCATGGTAAATATGAGTCAACTGGTAACTATAGCCAACCTACCTGGCCTCTGGGTTTGCAATTGAGCCCGCTGGGCTCCTGTAGCTGTGTCTGAGCCTGGTGGGCTCCTGTAACTGCACCTTGGGCACACAAGGCTCGACGGAGGGTTAGTGATGCCGATTCGGTATATAAATAGAAGCCCATGCGTGGATGTACTATAGTATGGCCATTGGTTCTGAATATAGTCCCTTGGGACAACATATAGCTCCTTATAGGATCCATATAGCCCTGGAGGTGATGACACAGCTAGTAACCTTGAGGTGGGTCGACGGAAGGCTATATAGGGTAGGGTCAGTCCCAACCTAAATGGGAAACGCTAATCTCAAACTAACGGTAACAACTAATCACAACATACATGCTTATAACTTCTTTACAAAGATATAGGTCGTATTACTATATGACAGGGGTAACTTGCCGAAGGAATTAGCCCTAACATACCTCAAGTACCGATTCTCGTTTAACTAATTAGTTTCAACCTATAACCGGCAGTTCCACTCAACTGCAACCCTTACATTGAGAAAATAGGGCTATTTTCAATACTAAATTTAGCAACCAATGATATGTTTCGATAATAATATTAACTATAATTCAACTCTGTTTAACTCGGCTGAAAACTCACAGTTTCTCGAGAGTTTATAAGGGAGAATGCTTACCTATTTCCTGTGGCCATTTAGGACTCAATTTGGAATAATTTCGACAACCTTTACTCGGCGGGGTTCCGGTATACCGAGTGAATTTTCAAGAAATAAGCAGAGATGCTTTCTGTAGGCTTAAAACTTGTTATCCAAGGTTAATTTTCATTTAGATGGAGTTTGACAGCGTAATTTGATGAAACTTAATCAAAACCCACATTTCTCTCTCTTGTTAAGTTGAGAAAGATATTGATAAATGATTTAAAATCATCAAAGGTAGCTTTATATAGGAGTAAGGCGGTGGCAGGGGGCGCCTCGTGCTGGCCATTGCACTAAGGGCTTGCCGCGCCACACTGCCCATCGTGCAGGCAGGGCAGGCGCGACGTGCTGCCCATCGCGCAGGCAAGGCTAGCGCGTCACATAGGACCTTACGTCTTGATTTCGGCCGACCTTGCTAATCCACTCGAAGATGTCCTCTCTCGTCCAGCATCCTAGGCTCTTTCCGCACGCGTCAAGCTCTTATTGCTCGTCATATGCCCACGCACACGCACACTAGCCACTAACGTCTTGTGGGGTGTAACATCATCCCCCCTTTAGGAACATTCGTCCTCGAATGTAATCTTTAGGCTTAACGAGCCCTCCTTTAACTAATGCCAAAAATATTTTGGCAGAGTCTCCTCTGTATTATGGATTATCCGCAAACCTGAAATGCAGAAAAGTCTAACACAAGCGTCTCACAGGACGCTATAAACAACTACTTGACCACATAGAGGTAAACAACTGAACAATACCAATAATATAAGTAGTAAAATAACAACTGAACAAAAACCTCATCTCAACTGCATAATTTGGGTCAATCCTAGTTTAAGTGAGGATATCTAGACCTCATGTCATCCTCAGCTTCCCAAGTCATATTTTCTACATTTCTATTCCTCCATATAACTTTAACGGAGGTACATCTTTATTCCTTAACCTACGAACCTGCCGATCTAGTATATCATCTAGAATTTCTTTTTAGGCTAACTCTTCAGTAATTTGAGCATCCTCAACTGGAACAACCCGAGACGGGTCCCCTATGCACTTTGGAAACATTGACACATGAAAGACTAGATGAACACATTCTAGCTCGGGAGGTAGTTCTAGCTCATATGCCACTCGATCTATCCTTCGGAGGATCCGATACGGGCCAATGAACCTAGGGCTAAGATTTCCTTTCTTGCCGAATCTCATCACGCCCTTCATCAGCGAAACTTTGAGGAATACCCAATCATCAATATTGAATTCCAAGTCTCTACATCGCACATCAGAATAGGACTTCTGATGAATCTGGGTTGTTAGCAAGCGCTCTGTGATAAAATTTTACTTTCTCTTATGACTGGTGGATCATATTAGGTCCGATTAACCTTGACTCCCCTAATTCAAACCATCCTATGGGGGACCTACATTTCCACCCATATAAGGCCTCAAAAGGTGCATCTGGATTATAGAATGATAATTGTTATTGATTGCAAATTTGATAAGTGGTAGATGCTCACCCCTACTTACTCCAAGGTCTAGCACACACGCCTGTAGAATATCCTCGAGCGTTTGAATGGTGCGCTTTTCCTGACCATCTGTCTGAGGATGGAAGGTTGTATTAAGATTAACCTGTATCCCCAAGCCTTTCTGGAATGACTGCCAGAATCTAGCTATGAATTGTGACCCTCTATTAGAAATAATAGATGCTGGAACACCATGTAGTCGAACTATCACCTTGATATACAACTCAGCGTAGTATTTGACTGGAAAGGTAGTCTGGACTGGCAAGAAATGGGCTGACGTCATTAGTCTGTCGACGACAACCCAAGTAGAATTAAATTTATGCCTGGTGCGAGGTAACCCTGTCACAAAGTCCATCTTGATTGCTTCCCACTCCCGCATAGGAACCACTATCTCCTAAATCAATCCGCCAGGTTTCTGATGTTCAGCCTTTACCTGCTGGCAATTAGGACATTGTGCTACAAATTCAGCTACACCCTTTTTCATCCCAAGCCACCAATGTATCTCCTTTATGTCATGGTACATCTTTTTCGAACCTGGATGAAGAGAGTAACGGGAATAATATACCTCTGTCATAATCTGTTGGCGGAGCCTTGCTACATCTGGAATGAAGAGGTGACCTTTGAGTCTCAAGAGCCCATCTTTCGTTAACTCAAAGGCCGTTAATTCACCTTTCTATACCTTATCTCTAAGCTGTACTAGGTTAGGGTCCTCATAATGACGTTCCTTTACCTCTACAACCAGGGATGATACTATTGTATTCCGAACCACAGCCCCATTATCCTTTGAATCTACTACCCGGACCGCTAAATTGGCTAGTTGATGTAGTTCTTGGGTCATTTCCAACTGTTCCAATCTCAAATGTGCTAAGCTTCCCATCGATCTGCGGCTAAGCGTATCTGGTACAATATTATCCTTCCCTGTGTGATACAAAATGTTCACGTCATAGTCTTTTAGCAATTCTAACCAATGATGTTGCTGCAAATTCAACTCTCTCTGTGCGAAGATGTACTAGAGGCTCTTATGATCAGTAAAAATATCCACATACATATTATACAAGTAATGCCTCCATATTTTCAAGGAATGAACCATTGCAGCTAACTCCAGATCATGGGTGGGGTAGTTCTTTTCATGCTTCCTTAGCTGCCTTGAATCATAAGAAATTACCTTACCGTGTTGCATCAGAACGCTCCCTAACCCAACGCCTGAAGCGTCACAGTATACAACATAACCCTTTGAACCATCCGTCAAGGCTAACACTGGTGCCGATGTCAATTTGTTTTTCAACTCCTGGAAACTCTGATCACATGCCTAGGTCCAATGGAACTTGGCTTCTTTCTGAGTAAATTTGGTCAAAGGCACTAATAGGGTAGAAAATCTTTCCACAAACCTTTGGTAATACCCGGCTAACCCCAGGAAACTGCAAGCCTCAGTTGGAGTTATAGGTCTAAGACATGTATTTACTACCTCAATTTTCTGTGAATCAACCTTAATACCAGAACTCACATTTAGAAAATTTTGCATATAACTAGCGATCTTTGAGGATCTGGAGTACTGTCCGCAAATATTCTTTATGTTCCGCTTTTGAATCGGGATACACCAGAATGTCATCGATGAACACTATCACAAACAAATCTAAATATGGCCTGAAAATGTTTCATCAAATCCATGAACACTGCGGGGGCATCCGTCAACCCGAAGGATATAACTAAAAATTCAAAATGACCATACCTAGTCCTGAAAGCTGTCTTCGAGATATCTTTTTCCCGAACTCGCACTTGATTGTACCTGGAACTTAAATCAATTTTTGAGAAATATTTTGCCCCTGCAACTGATTAAACAAATCATCTATCCTTGGGAGGGGGTATTTATTCTTAATACACTACTGGAAATTGGGCCTATGGAAACACTTTTATGGAAAAGGTTTTTAAACTGTTGCTATAGAATGGATATTACAACAGTTAGACCTGTTGCATAAGGTTTATGATGGGATTGATATACCTTCTTAACCAAACCGTTCCTATTATATTTTAACTGTTGCCATATAATATTTTTTGCAATGGTTATGACCAATCATTGTCGTAGATTATTTGTGGCAACGGTTCTTTGCTATTGGCACGACTAATTTTTTCCCTCTATATTTTTCTCGTATTGTGCCCAAACCTGCCAAAAAACATATATAATACAAAAGCCTCTTTGTTTTATTATTTTCTTTTTGAAGAATCACAAAATCTATGGTGTTGAAGAATCACAAAATCGTTGGTATTGAAGAATCCATCAATATCTGTTTCTCTTCATCAGAATCGCCAAATCCCCAAATCGTCGGTGTTGAAGCTCTCAGTAAGCTTTTGCTTCTTTTTTTCCCCAAGAATTGTGTTACCAGTTGACCGATATAAAATATTTAAGAACGAATCTTTTGATTTTTGGAATATGGGTTTAGATTTAAGGGTTTTCTTGCAGTGTCTTGTTTTTATATATGTTTGTTCATTTTATGGATATGTTTGGATTCATCACGGTGGATGTATTTCTTGAAAAGGAAGAGCTTTATTTGACTTGTATCTGTACAAGGTTATGATTTTTATGGGGAATGGTATCTTGGATTTTTTCTTGTTTGAGCTTTACAGATAGAACAATGTGGCAAGAGTTCATGGTTGCCTGCATTAGGTGTTTGTGTTTGTATATTATATGTTTGGTGTAAACTGGAAAATACCACTCGTGTAGATGATTCTTAGATTTTGGGAGGTTTTGTGAGTACTGGTATTCTAAAACATTTGTACATAGATACAGATGGTGTATACAAATGAAATAGGTTATTTTTTTTAAGAAAAGGAGGTTGTGTTTGTTGCTTCTGATCTGACTTTATAATAAATTTTGGATATAAGAGAGAGGATACAGGATACACAACAGAGCCCTAATTCTAGGTTGTCTTGTTTATTTTCTGTCACGACCCGAACAGAGGCCCTGATGGTAGACACGGGACAAGGGACCCCAAGTCGACCCATGGCTCATGTGCACAACTAATCTTATTCAAATAAACGAAAAGATAATCATAAAAACATAGCAGAAACGTAACCATACAATAACCTCATGGAATAGAGAATGTGTACAAGAGATGAGTACTACATACTAGTCTGAAAGCCTCTACTACATCCGATGGGTTGATGGGACAATATCCCCAACTAACCTGAACAATACTGAAACTCAAGACAACATAAAAGTCTATCAACAGCCATCGGAACATGAGGACTCACTAATGAACTGATAGCGCAAACTGAGATAGACTAGGGATAAGGACGAGCCTGAGATCTGGACCCTGTATCATTAGACGATACAACATAGAAAGTGTGCGGTCAGTACGTGGAATGTACCGAGTATGCAAGGTAAGTAAATCGCTATAATAAGTAAAAAAATTCGAACATATCATTTCATAACATAGATTTTTAGAAAACTGAGAGGGCTCACATGCATTCTTTCAGAATCATAATCCCTTCATGATGTGACAATGGATAACTTTATGACATCACTAATTCGAATGACTCAAAGATGAGATGCAACATTTATAGAAAAGCTGAACATTGAGTCAAACCTTAAATTTAGAACATGCATGCATACATGATGATCATGAATAATCAATATGCAAATCTGAATCATGTGTACAATGGGAGACTCGTCACTTAACCGACATACCACGATAGAGCTTACGTGGTCCCGACTATTACACTCAAGTGGGCAGAGCCATCAAAATATTGTTAGGGGTAAAGACGCTACCATGATATTGATATCAAGCTGAAGGGCCAATCGGGCCGGGGATAGCTCACAAAGGAGGTCCCAATAATATAGTAGTATCAACCTATGTTGGCGCGTAGTTCTGGGGAATAGGGTGATTGACCCTTAACCGGCTCGGTGCTGACTCTTCTCCCAAATCATACAGTGCTCTACATCGTATATAACAAAGCTCAACATCGTCAATGGATGAAACTCAATATGAAATCATGCATGACTCAACATCGTATGAAACGAAGCTCAACATTGTCTATTGACAAAGCTCATAATAACATCATGCATAGATTCAACATCATATGTAAATGAAGCTTAACTTTTCTATCGACAAAGCTTATAGTGACATGCATCCCAATTATGATTTCATGAATATAGGAGGCTTTACTTCGAAACATACCACAAGCTATAATTTATAATAAGAGTTGAGGAAAAATTCACTTCAAACCATGTGATAAGCTTATGTCGAGGAAAATCATTACTTTAAAACATCATGTGAACATCACCCAAAGCTCTATCATACTTGGATTCATTCAATTCACTTTGAAAGAATTAATACAATCATGGGTAGGGTTAGAAACATGCTTTTGTTATTTACTTCATCGTCATCACACACGTATCACAATCGCCTCTTCTATGAACTATCCACCCATGGGCGTTTTAGATTCAACTTTTTAGAAAAACAATTTTTATAAGAGAAAACAAGTTAGAATTCGCCCAAGCTTTGTGAATCATCAATATCAAATCAATCTAATAATACCCATGAATGGAGATATAATAATCATGCAATTGATAAAAACCCTATACTTGACCATTTATAATTTTAACACAATTTGATAGGAATTGGGCATGGGTGTGGAAGGGAGACACCCATTAAAACCCTACATACCTGGAAATGAGGAATTCTATCACCCTTCAATTGCCCAAGATCAGATTCCAAAGGAAACCTTGAATTTTGGCTTTGAATCACCTCCTTCAAGCCTTCAACCTTGCATGCATGGGGAGTATGCACTTAGAATAGGTATTCCCCTACTAAAACCCTTCAAAACCAGCCCTAAACAACATAGTATAGGGCCTTAGAACTAGGAAATGACAGGAATGCCCTTACTAAAATCTCAAAAAACCTTCATAGGACAATCCCACGATTGAACCAATGGACCGTGGGAAGATACCACGACCCCTGGTATACGCCCGTGGTCTGGACTGCCAAAACTTTCAGGTTTTTGATTTGCACCCACGGCCCGACAGGATGAGTCGTCCTTCCAAACCACAGACCATGGTTTCAAATCGTCTTAGCCACTACCCAGATCCAGTTCCTTCCCACGACCACTAACAATGACCTGTGCCTTCTCACAACGGGTCGTTGTGACACCCGTGGTCCACCCTGCCACTAGGCCTGGCTTCACTCCATGACTACATACAATGGCTCGTGGTTTGCTGCCACGAGTCGTTTTGTGGCTCATCCTGCAACATTTTCCCTGATTTATGCATTTTTAATTCTAACTCCCCTGGTTTATTCCTAAGAACTTCTGGGGTATTACAATATCTCTCCCTTGGGAACATTCGTCCTCGAATGTAGGAAACAATCAGAAAATAGAAACATGCAATTACCATAATCAAATACTGATCATTTAAGTCGAAAACTGACGGAATGACTACCTTCATTTCAAACTATACAGCTGATATGGATTCACCAATCAAACACACATCCACATACATAGCAGAAACTTGCGCACATAGTTCAAACATGAAAACTAATTAAAGTCTGAGCGTAGAACTGATACCTCAAACTGAAACTGAGCTGGTGGAGAACAAATGTAGGTATTTAGCCATCATATCTTCTTCGGCTTCCCACGTAGCTCCCTCAACACGTTGATTTCTCCACAATACTTTAACCAAAGCTACTTTTTTGTTCCTCAACCTCCGAACCTGGCAATCCAAGATTTCAACAGGAATTTCTTCATAACTGAGGCTGCCTTTTTCCCCAAGGATGCCTACCGTTACTACTAAGGCTGGATCACCCAAACACTTTTTCAAAAGCGACACCCGGAAGACGGTATGAACCAAAGATAACTCCGATGGCAAGTCCAACTCATACGCCAGCTTACCAACTCTTCTCACAACCTGGTAGGGACCAACATAGCGGGGACTGAGTTTCCCTTTCTTCCCAAACCGCATGACTCCCTTCATGGGAGATACCTTT
>JACEIK010000066.1:537696-548516 GCA_018107945.1 Datura stramonium | reverse complement strand
GAAAACCTCCACCTTTTGACTCTGCACCGCCTCCTTTAGTTTCCTCAAAATTGGATCCTCATCTTGCCTGGACTTAACATCAACCACCAAGGACGATTCTAACCCGTTATGTACAAAAACACCACCATCGGTCGAGTCGATCAATCTAACTCCCAGCCTTGCAAGGCGGTGCACATCTTTCACCAACGTCTTCTTTCCCTCATCCACGTGGGACACCCTTTCCATAGAGAGCTGACTAAGTGCATCCACAACCACATTAACCTTGCCTGGGTGGTAGAGGACAGTCATTTCATAGTCCTTTAGTAACTCCAACTACCTCCTTTGCCGAAGATTTAGATCTTTTTGTGTGAAAACATATTGCAAGCTCTTGTGATCCGTAAACACATCCATGTGGACCCCATATAAGTTATGTCACCATATTTTCAATGCAACACCACCGCGGCCAACTCAAGATCATGGGTTGGGTAGTTCTGTTCATGAACTTTCAACTATCTCGAGGCATATTCTATTACCTACCCACGCTGCATCAACACACATCCCAGTCTAACTCTCAAAGAATCACAATATAAAACAAAGCCATCAGTACCCTCGGGTAAGGTCAACATTGGTGCTGAAATGAGTCGGGTCTTCAACTCCTGGAAGCTTTTCTCACAAGCCTTCGACCACTGAAACTTCGCCTTCTTCTGGGTCAACTTAGTCAAAGGTGCTTCAGTGGATAAGAAACCCTCAACAAAGCTTCAGTAGTAGCAAGCAAAACCCAAGAAACTCCAAATACCGAAGGATTCACTGGTCTGGGCAAATTCTTCACCACCTCAATTTTCTGCGAATCTACTTTTATGCCTTTGCTAGACACCACATGGCCCAAGAATGCCACGGAGTCCAACCAAACCTCACACTTGCTGAACATTGCATACAATTGGCGATCCTTGAGGGTCTGAAGCACTACTCTCAGGTGAGTGGCATGCTCCTCCTTGCTCCAAGAGTATATAAGGATGTCATCAATGAACACAAATATGAACATGTCCAAATATGCCTTGAACACCCTGTTCATTAAATCCATAAAAGCTTCAGGAGCATTTGTTATTCCAAAAGTCATAACTACAAACTCGTAATGACCATACCATGTTATGAATGTCGTCTTTGGGATATCACCCTCCCGAACTCTGAGTTGATGATACCCAGATCTGAGATCTATCTTCGAGAAACACTTAGCACCCTAAAGTTGATGAAACAGATCATCAATCCTGGGTAAGGGATACCTGTTCTTGACAGTGACTTTGTTCAACTATCGATAATCAATACACATACGAAGGGAACCATCTTTCTTTTGGACAAATAAAATTGGTGCACCCCATGGAGACTGGCTTGGTCTAATGAAGCCCTTATCTAGTAAATCCTTTAACTGATCCTTCAACTCTTTTAATTCAGCTGGAGCCATCCTGTAGGGAGGAATAGATATAGGCTGCATATTGGGAAGAAGGTCAATACCGAAGTCAATCTCCCGCTCGGGAGGAATACTTGGAAATTCATCAGGAAAGACCTCTGGATACTCACGCACTACTGAACTGACTGGATAGTTGGTATCTCAGACTCAAAAACCTTGACCCTAACCAAATGGTACATGTAACCCTTAAAAATCATCTTCCTGGCCTTGAGGTAGGAAACAAAGTGACCTATAGGTATAGTTGAACTACCCTTCCATTCTAAGACTGGCTCACCTAGAAATCGGAACTCTATTAACCAGGTCCTACAATTAATGGAAGCATAACAAGCATACAACTAATCCATGCTGAGAATAACATTGAAATCGGTCATGGCTAACTTTATCAGATCTACTGAGGTGACCTTATGGAGGACCAAGACTGGGCAATCTCTATACACCTGTCTAGCTGTAATTGAGTCACCTACAGGAGTAGAAACTGAGAAGGATTCTGACAAGACATTGGGACTGACTCCGAAGCTACTGGCTACATGAGGTGTCACAAAGGAAAAGGTGGCCCCTAGATCTAACAGATCATAAAAATCAACATGGAAGACTCATAACATACTAGTAACCACGTCCGGGGAAACCTCCTACTCCTGACGGGATGCTAGGGCATAGAATCTGTTCTGGCGCTAACCGCCAGCTGCACTGGTAGATGCCCCCTGATGAGCTGAGCGAGGGGGTGGGGTTGCTGAGCTAGAAGCTGGGCCACGGCCCCCAACCTGATCCTATCTCGCTGATGGACAATCTATAAGCATGTGTCCGAGTTTCCCGCACCCGTAACACGCACCCGAACCTGCCAATCACTAGCCTGCATGCCCTCGTCCACATCTACGACAAGCTGGAACACCTGGATTTATAGAGTTGCTGCTCTGAACCCTCAAGCCCGATGCTCGCCCTCTCTGATCATACCTAGGCCAAGATGGCACACTCAAAGCTGATGAAACTGGGGCGGATGATCTCGGGTGGGTCTGCTGATGGTTCCCACCTCCTGACCTAGGTTGAGGAAATCTATGATCATCAGTTTTGGCCCTCTTGTCCTCTCTCTCTCTCTTGAATGTGCCGCTTCCATCTGCTGGGCGTACAACACCATTCGAGGAAAGTCCATGTCCTCATGGAGCATAGCAATCCTGTATTTCTTATCCAAGTAACATGCTATCCCATGCACAAACCTGCTCACTCGCGCCCTCTGGTCAGCCACCAACTCAGGAGCATACTTCGAAAGGCGGGTGAACTCAAGGGAATATTCTAGTAATGTCATCCTCCCTTGCTTCAGATTAACAAACTCGGCTGCCTTCAGTTCCCTCATCTCCCGAGGGAAGAACGCATCTAGGAATGCAACATAGAACTCTTCCTAAGTGACTGGACCTACTTCAGCGACCCTAATATCCTTCCATTGACGGAACTAGATATGCATAAACCCCTTAAACTAGTAGGAGGACAACTCTGCGCACTCAACATTACTCACCCCCATGACCTAGGTGATCTTGATAACCTCATCCACGAACTCATGTGGGTCCTCATCTACGTTGGATCCAAGAAACTCCGGCCGGTTCATCCTCAAGAAGTCCCTGACTCGAGTTGCCACTGCACTGCCATTCTGCAAAACATGCGCAACAACCTGCTGATTGACCTGAGCGGTCAAGGCCTGCGCAAGCATCTGGATAGTGGACCAAAACTTAGCGTGGGCGGCTGGCTCCGGTGCTTGAGGCTCCTGAACTTGTGGGACCTGCTGACGCCCACGACCCATGCCATCCTCGTGGCATTCACCATCTCCATTTCTCCGTCCGTTCACTCTTCGAGGATCCATACTCTGTAATCTCGAATAGCACGAATTAGAGGGATAGAAAGACTCTTCTTCGCACGACATTGATCATGAAAGATGGGAACATTTCCTAAAACGTTTCGTAGCCTCATCGTCATAAGTGTGGCGCACTTCACACTCATGAAAAACACTCTACTTAACGCGACTTTCAAACACCCTAGGACACTTCAAACCTATGGCTCTGATACCAAGTATGTCACGACCCGAACGGAGGCCCGGATCGTAGACACTGGACAAGGGACCCCAAGTCGACCCATGGCTCATGCGCACAACTAATATTATTTAAATAAACGGAAAGATAATCATAAAAACATAGAGAAAATGTAACCATAGCATAACCTCACAGAATACAGAATGTGTACAAGAGCTGAGTACTAACTACTAGTCTGAAAGCCTCTACTACATCCGATGGGTTGATAGGACAACATCCCTAACGAACCCGAACAATAATAAAACTCAAGATAACATAAAAGTCTATCAACAGCCCTCGAAACATGAGGACTCACCAATGAGCTGATAGCGCAAGTTGAGATAGATTAGGGATGAGGACGAGCCTGAGATCTAGACCCTGTATCATGAGACGATACAACAAAGAAAGTATGCGGTCAGTACGTAGAATATACCGAGTATGTAAGGTAAGTAAAATCGCTATAATAAGTAAAAACATTCGAACATATCATTTCATAACATAAGTTTTTTGAAAATTGAGAGGACTCACATGCATTCTTTCGGAATCATAATCCCTTCATGATGTGACAATGCATAACTTTATAACATCACTAATTCGAATGACTCAAAGCTGAGATGCAATATTCATAGAAAAGTTGAATTTTGAGTCAAACCTTACTTTTAGAACATGCATGCATACATGATGACCATGAGTAATGAATATACAAATCTGAATCATGTGGACAATGGGAGACTCGTCACTTAACTAACATACCACGATAGAGCTTACGTGGTCCCGACTATTACACTCAAGTGGGCTGAGCTGTCCAAAACCTTGCAAGGGGTAAGGACGCTACCATGATATCAATATCAAGATGAAGGGCCAATCGACCCGGTGATATCTCACAAAGGAGGTCCCAATGATATAATCGTATCAACCTACGTTGGCGCGTAGTTTTGGGGTATAGGATGATTGACTCAGTGCTAGACTCTTCTCCCAAATCATGCAGTGCTCCACATCGTATATAACGAAGCTGAAAATCATCAATTGACGAAGCTCAATATGAAATAATGCATAACTCAACATCATATGAAACGAAGCTCAACATTGTCTATTGTCAAAGCTCATAATAACATCATGCATAGATTCAACATCATATGTAAATGAAGCTTAACATTGTCTATCAACAAAGCTTATAGTGACACACATCCCAATTACGATTTCATGCATATAGGAGGCTTTACTTTGAAACATACCACAAGATAGAATTTGTTATAAGAGTTGAGGAAAAGTTCACTTCAAACCATGTGGTAATCTTTTGTCAGGGAAAATCATTACTTTAAAACATCATGTGGGCATCACCCAAAGCTCCATCATACTTGGATTCATTCAACTCACTTTGAAAGAATCAATAAAATCATAGGTAGGGTTAGAAACATACTTTCATTATTTACTTCATCATCATAACACACGTATCACAATCGCCTCTTCTATGAACTATCCACCCATGGGTGTTTTAGATTCAAATTTTTAGAAAAACAATAATTATAAGAGAAGACAAGTTAGAATCCGCTCAAGCTTTGTGAATCATCAATATCAACTCAATCTAATCATACCCATAAATGGAGATATAAGAATCATGCAATTGGTCAAAACCCCATACTTGACCATTTATAATTTTAACACAATTTGATAGGAATTGGGCATGGGTATGGAAGGGAGACACCCATTAAAACCCTACATACCTAGAAATGAGGAATTCTATCACCCTTAAATTTCCCAAGATCAGATTCCAAAGGGAACCTTTAATTTTGGCTTTGAATCACCTCCTTCAAGCCTTCAACCTTGCATACATGGGGAGTATCACTTAAAATAGGTCTTCCCCTACTAAAACCCTTCAAAACGAGCCCTAAACGACATAGTATAGAGACTTAGGACTAGGAAATGACGAAATGCCCTTACTTAAATCGCAGAAAAACCTACACTAGACGATTCCATGATTGAACCAATGGATCGTGGGAAGATACCACGACCCGTTGTCTAGACTACCAAATTTCCAGGTTTTTGATTTGCACCTACGGCCCGACAGGACGAGTCATCCTTCCAAACCACAGACCGTGTTTTCAAATCATCTTAGCCACTACCCAGATCTACTTCCTTCCCACGACCACTAATAACGGCCTGTGCCTTCTCACAACGGGTCGTTGTGATGCCCGTGGTCCACCCTGGCACCAGGCCTGGCTTCACATCACGACCAAATACAACGGCTCGTGGTTTTCTACCACGAGTCGTTCTGTGGATCGTCTTGGAATATTTTCCCAAATTTCTACATTTTTAATTCTAACTCCCCTGGTTTATTCCTAAGCACTTCCAGGGTATTACATTTTCTAATATTTGTTTTGTATATATTTGACCTGTTTTTCCTTGCTGAACTTTATAGTCACTTGGGTCTGATATTTTGAATTGTAGAACCTTTCTTATTGATATTGTGCATCGATGGAGATTTTGGTTAAAGGAAGAAATTGACACCAGTCGTTGAGGGAGAAACCAATCTGTTTATAGTTTTGGGGGTATGTTTTTTCTGATTTCTTTATATTTCTTGAAATTATTGAGTTTTTGTCTCTCTACTACAAGTAGAAAATCACATTGCCAAAATAATTTCCTAAAATCTATGTTTTAGTTGCATTAAGACTGAATTTTTTGGGATTTAAGTAGTGCAAATTATTATGGATTGACATAGGCTGATGACTGATAGGTCTTATATATGTTGCACATATGAGCCTTGATATNATAAGAGTATTTTTTACAGATTAAATTCCATTTGCATAATGTGAAAGGGGACTAATTAATCTTTCATATAATTGTTTGGTTAAAAGAGGTTTCTAGTTGCGAAATTATTCTGGACTCCTTTCTTGATGGGTGAATTGTTTATTCTATGTTAGTTTTGTTATTTATCTGGTTATTAGTTTTATGAAATATGCATATCTTGGAACATGTGACAATCAGTTGAATATTTTCAGTATGTGTCACTTCAATCTGCATGGTTCATTTGCTTAATTGCTGCTAGAGCATTGTTAGAATTCTTATCTTATTGGAGCTGCATAACCATTAATAAATCTATCTAATTTTGGAATAATAAGAGATTCATTCACTTCTTTCGTTTCTCTTCCACTCTTTCTGCATTTCTCTCTGTAGCTTCCTCTCCAATTCAGTTGTGTATTCATCTATTTGATATCTTCTTGAATGAGATTAGAAGTTCATTGATTCAGTAACCTGTATTTTTGTACAACGCAAAGCTAATTAATTAGAAAGTAGTTGAAAGTTCACAATACATCTCCTAGTTTACGTACACGAACATTTATATATAATGAGTATTATTGACAGTGTGCCTACTTTAATTTGTAAGAATCCTCTTCCTTATGCAGTAAAGGTAATTAATTGATGTACTCTATAACTTATCTTCCAACTCATGACATGAATAATCATGAGTTACTTTTATAGAAAACTTTATGAAAGAATGATATTGTTTGGTCATCAAATCTACAAGGGCGTTATCATAAGATGTAAGCCTCTAGACTTGCGTGTTGCTACTCCATAACATACACAAAAGACTAAACTTGTTAGCAACTTTATTTTTCACATAATCAACTATGTATAACTTTGAGAACTTAATTTTTGGACTATTCTCTCAAAGCATAAAACATACAAAAAATATACCACATGATAGTGTGTCTCAACTTTTCTTGAATTTCCCCTATAGATTCTTGTCACATGCATCATTGAGGACAAGGTCATAGCCATTCCATTTAACTGGAGAGGAGAGGATTATTGATCTGCTAGAAAGGGCTATAGGTATTTTTGTGGAAAGAAATAGAAAACATTATTAAAAATCTTTTGACAGAAGTGAAGTTTTTTTAAAATATGTATTATGGATTCAGAGTTTTTTTCTAATTAGTTCCTCCTAATCAATCAAATGGTGGTGGTGAGTTTAATTAGAGAGTCACTTAACTCTGTTTTGCATAATTTCATTTTCACAATCATCAATTTCTAACTACTATACTTGACATAACTTAATTGTACCAGTTTTCCTTCAATATTACTACAACTTTGTTTCTCTTAGGAAAGGATTAAAAAGCTGCTATATAGTTCAACTGTTGTACAATTCCGTGAAGTCATGGCTAAGTTCCTTTGCTAACCTATTTTATTTTCATTTCCTAAACTTGCAGAGAAATAGTCATGAATCCAGAAGGGTGTTCAAGAAAAAGAAAGAAAGTTAAGAACTTAAACGATATGTCAGCTAGATCACTTGCATAGTTGGTAAAGAAGAAGGTCTCAAATTGCAAGACCAATAGGAAATCAGACTTCAGTCCGCCTGATCAAGCTGTAAAGTCAATTCAAAAGCATCTCAAGCACAAGAAAAACTCAATCTACCTAATAGATGCATCTCAGTTGGAACAAGGGCAACATGTGTCTTTGGATTCTAGCTTTCCAGCAACACAAAAAACACATCAACAAGTGCAACAGGTAGTACCGAATTCCACCACTCCCGCATCACAAGCAGCACATGAAAAAGGGCAACAAAATTCTGATTATTCTTCTACATCCAGCTCAAGATTCTGTCCCAGAAAAGTTTACAAGAATAAATCCACCGGATTCATAGCCAATCTTGTTTACAAGTGNCTGAATTCCACCACTCCCACTTCACAAGAAGCATATCAACAAGTGCAACTAGAGTCGCAACATCCCACCACTCCTACATTGCAAGCAGTTCAGGAACAAATGCAACATGATCCATAGAATTCTTCCAATCTTGAAGCAAATAACCAACTTGAGGGACATGGAAAGAATATGTCAATTTTTACTAGATTTACAATTAGTTTTTAACTAGGTTTATTAGTTTTTAACTCGGTTTAGTTTTTAACTCTTTGGTTCGTATTATTGTAGGCCCTTCCACTAACAAAAGAAAAAGAGGTGGAACACAAATGCAAAATGTACATGGACGGAGTGAGCACAAACTAATTGTGCTAAATGAGTTGAACCAGCCCATTGGTTCTACTGAATCAATTGTTAAAAAGTTGGGGAGCTTTCTTGGCACATTGGCAAGGAATGGGACGTTTTGTCCTGTTAATGTATTGGATTGGAGGAAGTTGAAAATACACGATGATATGTGGAGCTATATCAGGGTTTGAAGTTCTCAATATTTTGATTATTAGTTAAAAATATTTCACATCTTTTGCGCTAACCCAATTGCATAAAATTATAGGAGAAATATGAAGTCCTGAAGCTGGAAAAGATTATGCTTTGGGAACAATTCAAATTTCTTGGAGAAGGTATAAACATGACTTGAAGGAAGATAACTTCTATGCATATGATGATGGCGAAACCCAAATGGCAAAACGGCCTCAAAATGTTTCAGAAATCATATTTAAGGATCTTCTTGAATATTGGAAAAACTCAGGTAAGATATAAATTACGGACAATAGTTCCTTATTCACATCTAATAAAGTTCAATATGTCTTTGTATCTCCGAATTTCCAAAAAGAAAAAACTAACTCATTTATTTGCAGGATATTTCTAAAACTAATAAAGAGAATCAAAATAAGTTGAAGTATCTGCACACTGTTGACAAAACAAGTTTTGCTATCATCCGCGAGGTTTAGTGTTTTTCTCGTATTGTTAATTTACTATGAACTTGTTGACTTTACTTAGGAAGAGTTTAATTCCTACTTATATGTAAATAGAGAAAAAAAGAAGGAAAGTCCTGATGCTTTGTCAAATAAGGAATTCTTTGTGGCTACTAGAAGAAGGAAACTTGATCGAGTATACAAGGATTCATATGAAGATACCACTAGAAAAATAGTACCAAATTTTATATCTCAAAGTTTATGAAGATCATTTTTTTGTTTTTAATATTGGATAAGTGTAATTTACTTTAATTCTCTATCTTGTATCTGATTTGTAGGCTGAAATGGAGAGAATAGAAACTCAAAAAAAGTGAAGATTGTAGCCAATCATTACTAGATCATATTTTTGATAGTTTGGTAGCGATCCGAGGCATTGTGAATAGGAAAAGCTTCCAAGTGATGGTTTGTGGTTTGGCGTTCGGCCTTGAGATAGGTTACGATTTGCTATTTTGGACGTGACTCAGTTTGCAAGTATATTTTATAAGTTTCATGACTGTTAGGGTGGATTTGTAGCTAGAATTAGGTTGTGATTATTTTATTAAAAAAATTGGCAATTTTATGTATTTTAGAATAATATTCCTTTATAAGCTTAGTTTAGGTTGTTAGTTGCTATATTGAGGAAAGGTTTGGGATCCTTAGGTTATACTGAGGAGCGATTTTCGTGGTAGAATTAGTTGTTATTGATTTGTTGGAGCTGTTATCTCTTTACTCTCCCATTTTCCTTCTATTATGAGATTGTGGGCCTGAGGCCGTGGTTTTGGAGTTGTAGGACTCTAGGTTAGTATGATTGTGGTGTGAAGGGTGATTTACCCTATTTGAGATGGAATTATATGTTTATATATATATATATAAACACACACACACACACCTGAATGAGCACATATACATCTACATATAGATGCACATGGTTGGAGTGATTTGAAGGAAAAAATACTGATTTTTTGGCTTTTAAACTATAAGTGTCTCATTTTTTACTGATTTGTGCTCCAGGGAAGTGTTATACTATTTTAGTGATTTTCAATTTTATTAAAAAGGTGCACCACTTATTATTCGATTCAAGGTAAGATTTACTTTTCTATCTACGTCTGAAGTTAAATGTCTAGGCGGCTCAAAGCCAATGCTGGATTCACTACTTTCTGCATTTTGTTACCACATCTGAGGTTAAATGTCCGGATGGCCCAAGGTCATTTCCAGGTTCGCTGTTTTCTACATTGTCCATATATTACAGTGCATCATCCCATACTACACTACATTGTTGTTGTATACTTGTGTGTGTGTGTATACATATATACATATATATATTTGTGTTTTACTACTGTTTTCACGTTACCCATAATTTGTTATGATCCCCAAGTTAGTTTTAATATATATAGTTCCTTTTATGTCTTATATATTATATATTATCTTATGAGCTTAGTCGGCCTATGATGTTTACTGAATACCCCGTGTTTTGGTACTCAAACTACACTTCTGCATCTTTTCTAATGCAATGCCCAATACGAGTCACCCTCGTTGATCCCTTGCTAATTCGTGGATTCTTTTGCTGATTCGAATCATGGTGCGCTCTTAGCGTCCTAAGATTTACTACTTTTCATCTTGTAGCTACTATCTATATTTGATATTTTCTCGAAAGTTGTATTTATTTTGTATAGACTTATT
>JACEIK010000066.1:518829-537559 GCA_018107945.1 Datura stramonium | reverse complement strand
ATGTATGTATCCATAGTTTGTAGCTTGTTTATCTCATATTCGCTTCCTTGTTATGTATATTGGTCATTACTTTCGGTATTCATTTTGTGATTTGGATTACCTACTGGGGGGTTGTGGTAGGTGCCATCATGGCTCGATTTTGGATCGTGACAATGTGGTATCAGAGATTTAGGTTCACCTATCTTACTGGTACAAAAGCAATGTCTAGTAGAGTTTTGCGGATAGGTACGTAGTCATCCGTACTAATCTTTGAATGGCTACATGAAATTTTAGGAAACTTCTATCCTTTTATACTTTATCGTGCGTATGTGATTTGATTTAAATGACTAAACCTCTATATTTTATTTTCTCATCGATGGTAAGGACACGCTTGCAGATTTGCATGCCAACAGTTGGAGACGATGATATGTTTCTTGGAGCAGAATTTCATATTGAGGAGGAAGAATTAGGCCATTCTAAAGGATAAGTGGGCAGAGTTAGACCACATCTATGATTCAAAGAAAAATTGAGTGAAGTTATGGTTGGATTCTTAAGTGTGTAACATTTTTGAAAAAATGTGAATGATGTTATGAAGAACTGCATGATTGTCATATCTTCCACATTTAGCTACTCCGCAAGGGGGGAGTGCATAAGTTGAATAGCCTATATCAGAAATCAATTTGAAAACCTATAAGGTATATTAGAAAGATAACCAGGTAATAAGCATGGCGACTTTAAAGACTATAATTAAGGAGGTTTGACATATCAAGGATAGATTTCTCGAGGTATGATGAGTACGAAAACTCTTCAACAAAGATAAAAATTTCTACTGTAGTCTTATGACATTAGTGTATTGTGACACCAAGTCCCTAAGATCAAATTCGAGATTTGAAGCAGAGAACTAACAAAAAACCAAGCCACAATATGACCCTAGGGAAGGGTCGTACGTGGATCATATGGGTCGTTGGTTGACCCGTCTGAGGAGTGGTTCAGAAAATGGTGGAAAATTGCCCAGAACTGATGATAGAAAGGATGGCTCATTGGTTTATAGGATGGGTCGTTGATTAGGGTCATGGTATCAGGTTCAAATAATAGTTTGAAGCAGGTCCAGGTAGCAATGAAGGAACAGATGGCTTGTTAGTTGAACCAACGGCTCGTCTGATTGGTCGTAAGTTCCCACCTGGTAGCTTTTTATTGCAATTTCCTAGGGGTATTTTTGTAACTTTCTAAGATTTTATCTCCTATATGAGGTTGTCTTGGGTCTCTTAAGGGGTGTATTAAGGGTTTTTACTTAGCCCTAACCCTCATTCTCTTCAAACACTATAAGTTGGAAATCATCTCTCAAGGGAAAGCTAGGGTTCTTCATCTTCTTCTTCTCAAATCCCCTTGGGTCACAAAATTAAGGAACTCTTCAAACCAGGTATGTAGTGTCATGAGTGGAGGATTTCTTCCACCCTTATGCCCATTTTAAACTCAATTTCATGAATTCAAGTCTCCAATCATGATTTATGAATTTCTAGGGTTAGATCAATTCTAATGAAAATTCTCATGATCTTCAATGAATTCAATTCCCTTATGATTCAATCCATGATTGATGATTAAAATTGCATGATTTCTATTAAAAGCTCTCATGAATCTATATTTTTAGGTTATGATGAATTACTTAATTATGCATGAATCTCATGATTATGTATCATGGCCAATCTCTGGCATAGTTTTCATGGATATTTCACGTATGTTATGCAATTTATGAATTTCTTGATTTCTAACTAGCTATTGTAAAACCAAGTATGTTTCATGATTATGATGTGAGTACTGTATTTATCTTGGGAGCAGTATTTGACACCGAGAGGGCTTGTGTTTAATGCACTCCGATCTCAGAACTATGTGCCACCATTGTATGATAGGGGTCCTTGCTAGAGAGTGTTTCCTCCGCTCGAATTGGGTCATGAGTGATATCACTCCTTCATGGTTCTTACCCTTGGAAAGGTATGAATACCATACCAACCAGGGTTACAGGTTGGGCTTCTTGTGTTCCCACATCGTGTATGTCGGTTATGAGAATCTCTCGCTGTTCCTCATGTTTTAAGTTGTTCATGTTCAGGATGTATGATATCATGTTAATTAGTATTTTGACCAATTGATCAGTTTATGAGCTTTTACTTATACTTTCAAATCAGTTAAGACTTGTGATTTTACTCTCAAACTTTGGGTCATTATGCTCTAGTTTATGGTAAACAACTCATATTTATGACTATCTCATGATTACGATTTATAGCATGTTGTCCTTACTCTCATAATTTACTTATCCAGCATACTCAGTACATTTAAAATACTAATCATATACTTTTTTGCTATATCATCTCATAATATCGGTTCAAATGACTGATGTTGCCCAAGCGCACGTGGTCGTCAAGTAATATAGGACTGGAAGTCCCGATTATCGATCCCTCAGAAACTTGTTAGTTCAATCATTTAACGTTACTTTTTTATTTCGCTATTCTATCAAATAGTTGAAATGGGGAATGCTTTAGATAATTAAACTACTAAGAACTTTAAATGTAAAATTAACTAATGACTCTGACAAACTTTGTTTTACTTCAGATGATGATGAAAATCTAGGAAAATGGCACTTTTGCTTCAAGTTGAGTTTTCAAGATGTAATTACGCTCTAACGATTCTTCCTATGGTTGCTAATTACAAGTTACTATTCCATTCCTTTCTACTCTCTCGAGCATCCAAGAACTATCTCATGAACCCTAATGCCTATATCCCTATGGTCATAGGAGAACCAAAAAATGACAGCTATGCCCACTTGTATTTCAACTAAACAGGGTTGAAGGGTGTATCCCTATCCTTAACAACAACTTCATCCTCTCACTAGTTCAAGGGTCTTTAAATTCCTATTTTATATTTACCTTTACCCCTTTCGGTTCCCTTTTCCAAATTCAACCGAAAGCCAATAGATTTACTTACACGGTGATTAGTCTAGTAAATAAGAATTTATAGCAAGTAATATAAACAACCATTAAAGAAGAATCGAAACTAGCATAAATCAGTCTTTCAAACTCCAACCTTCCTCCATGGCCAAAACCCTAGAGTATGACTTTAGCCACTCATAGACAAGTGGAAAAACAAGGACTTAATCACCATTATTAAAAGTAAAATAACAAAGAAGAGAAGAAACTGCGTTATAGCCCTCCATAAATGAAATACGTAATGTAAAAGTGATCCAAAAATTGCTTAACAAATATCCTAGAGGCTATATAGTATAGTTGAACCTTCAAATGACGCTTCTTCCCTCAAGTACTTGGCTTTAAAATCAGCGAATTCTATCCCAAAATAGTCTTGGCATGATGCCCTCTCCATAGCCCCAAGTTGGGCTCAAGTTTCCTCTGAAGTTTAGCTCCGGGCGCCCAGCCCCATCTATAACACCAAGGAGTTAACCAAATTTCAACACTTCTGGATCATCTGGGTGTACCGCGCCACTCATAAGCCCTGAGTGTTGGTCAATTTTCTTGGTTCTAGAACCTCTCTAGCACCTAGCCCCATCCATAGCACCATAATTTTGGGAAATTTCTCTATGTCTAGAATGCTTTGGGGCTATACGCCTCTCATCTCGCCATGGTGTTGAGTGAATTATCTTCTGATGTTTGAGACTTGGCACCCAGCGCAAGACATAGCCCCAACTTTGGTGCACAATTCTCCAAAGCGGCGCCAGCCATATCCCTAGGTCCTTCTTCTCATACTCCAAAATCTTCACACCTTGGGATAATTTGAGTCATTTTGCTTGGTTTCCTGTTTAAAACAACTAAAACAATTTGTTAGCTAACAAAACACACAAAAACATTAATTTATGCATTTCCTAAGGATTATGAACTCAAAACAAGGTAAAAGATGGGTAAAAACATGGCAAATGGGCATAGAAAGATGCCAAACATTACCACCCTAGACTTAAACCATTATTCATCCTCAAACAATCCTTAGTTACATATGTAAACTCATATTTTACCATCACACGTGGTACCTCTATCAATTCACACTCAAACAGCTAGCATAGAGAATAAGATTAAGTGGTTTATCAACATACAACAATTCAACCCAAACACATATAAAGGTTTCACAATAAAGACCACACAACCTCTATGACTCATCTTAGCATAGGGCCAACATGATTAAGTGTGACACATGCAACAAATAGTACACTGACTTAGACATCTTGTGCCCCTCACTTTTAGTGATGTTCCTCTCTCAAATTATCAATGCAAACACATGGAACATAGAAAGCAAGGCATACTCATGCTCACAAATGATGCAATGCACATATGTCACCTACCATAAGCTTGCCCTTCATGTACATTTAGACTACTAAATTGTTTCAAGAGATTAAGATCACAAGGACTTTTCTTAGTTGTAATATCGGCTAAGGGACAGGTAGGAATGATATTTCTTTTATAGTGACTACCACCATAGGCACTTTTTAGACATTTTTCATTATTTTACTTGTCTACCACCTTTTTTCTTGTTTGTTCACCCTTCAGCTAACTCACCCTTTTTCTTTTCTTCTCATGCCCCTATTTCACTACTTGACTGCTAGTCTCTTCTTATAGAATCAATAAGGATTTTTCAATTAAAGCTCTATCTTTTAGTATTCTAACAGCAAGTAAACAACACAATTTTGTGGGCACCCTTTTTCTCATTTTTCTCCTCTTACCATAATTTTTTATTTTTCCCTTGACATTATACTTCAGTGGACCTTTACTTTCAGGTCTCAAAGTTCCTAAGATTGCTTTGGATCAATAAGTTTGAGGTCTTACAAAAAGAGCGATTAAGCTACTTTCGTGGCTAAGAAAATGTAAGGCTTATGGCTCAAAGGGGTTAACTAGGGATAATGTTCAGGAAGGTAAAACAAACATGGAAAATTATGTCTCTTTCAAAGAAATGCCTTGATTATTTCTTAACTCCCTAACAACTAGCTATCCTACGTACACTCTGGTAAGTTCTAGATTTTGCAATATGTACGAATAAGACATTCTCATGGCAATCAAGAATCTAGTCGGTTTCCTATAGCTACACATTCACACAATCATATTAAATTACATTTTTCATTATTAAGCCCAAAAATAATCTTGAGTAAAATTGAAGAGATATGTGTGTCTCTCATGGATTTCTCACTTATGCATTCAAGATGACAACTTTATTGACTTTAGCATAGCCTCTAAGTAGAATGTCAACAAGCACGCAAGTGAATAATCTACAACTCAATCCTAAAAAAAACCATGACAAATTTTCCTTAAGACGGTTTCCATCCATCTATCATAGGTATGGGTCACTCTATGACTACAATGACTCCTAAAAAAATAATTTACCCCATTCAAAGGACTCCCTTTCAGAAAAGAACTGAGGCCATAAGAAAAATCGAAGGGTGGATGGGACATGCCATTTTCAAAAGATTTTCAAATAAAATTGATGGCATACTCACCCTTTACTAACAAAATTTAGGGAGACACACCCTCATCCCACATTGAAAGCCTTGCTATGTCCTCAGAGAAACTAAAATTAAAATTAGATTAGAGTGAGAAATTACTCCCTTAGGCCCTCTACGACCTAGCTAACAGTAGTGTCTTGGATTTATGGGTCACATGACCCCAAACATGAGATTAGACCATGCTCCTTAGCCTTGATTTTTGGTTCTCAAACAAATCATCGATCCTGGATAAGGGATACATGTTCTTTATGGTGACTTTGTTCAATTGCCGATAGTCAATACACATGAGAAGAGAACCATCCTTCTTTCGGACAAATAGAATTGGTGCACCCCATGGGGACTTGCTTTGTCTAATGAAACCCTTATCTAACAAGTCCTTCAACTGATCTTTCAACTCATTTAGCTCGGCTGGAGCCATTATGTATGGAGGGATAGAGATAAGCTGCGTTTCGAGTACAAGGTCAATACCAAAATCAATTTCCCTCTCAGGAGGAACACCTGGTAAAATATCGGGAAAGACTTCTGGATACTCACGTACTACTGGAACTGACTGAGTAATTGGGATCTCAGACTCAACATCCTTAACCCTAACTAGATGGTACACACAACCCTTAGAAATCATCTTTCTGGCCTTAAGGTAGGAAATGAAATGACCTACAGGCACAGTTGAACTATCCTTCCATTCTAAGACTGTCTCACTCGAAAATCTGAACTCTACTGCCTGGGTTCTACAATTAACTAAAGCATAGCATGTAGATAGCCAATCCATGCCAAGAATAACATCGAAATCGATCATGGCTAACTCTATCAAATCTGCTGAGGTGACCTTATGAAGGAATGAGACTAGGCCACATCTATACACCCTTCTAGCTATAACTGAGTCACCTACTGGATTAGAAACTTGGAAGGGTTCTGACAAGACTTCGGGACTAACTCCAAAGCTACTGGCCACATAAGGTGTCACAAAAGACAAGGTAGCCCCCGAGTCTAGCAAAGCATAAAAATTAATATGGAAAACTCGCAATATACCAGTGACCACATCTAGGGAGACCTCCTGCTCCTAATAGGATGCTAAAGAATAGAATCTGTTCTGGCGTTGACCGCCATCTGTGCTAGTAGATTCACCTTGATATGTTGTGCATGCGGGAGGGGCTGCTGAACTAGAAGCTGGGCCTTGGCCTTCAATCTGATTCTGCCTCGCTGCTGAACTATTGACGAAGCTCAATGATCAAATACATCACAAATATGAAATCATGCAAATGAGAAGCTTTAGCTGAAGACATACCACAAGATGAAAACATAATTGGGAGCCTTCGCTCCAAAACCATGTGGTAAGCTATGCATAGGAAAACTTTAACTCAAAACATACCACAAGCTGAAATTAAAATTGGGACTTTTCGCTCCAAAACAATGTGGTAAGATTAATTTCAAAAAATCATCGTTCATACTTAACATGTGGGGAATGCCTAAAGTTTTTTCATACATATAAATACTCAGTTCTCATCAAATCGTAATTGTAAACATGGATAGCTTCACATCATGTTTTTCATCATAATATCTCATCATCATCACATATTCATCACAAATATAATTTTTCATAAACATCTCATCAACAGGATTTTAAATTCATAAGGTTAGAAACATGATTTTAAAAGGAAATCATTATAAACATTGCCGATGCTTCAAAATTCAGCAATAGAATCATAATCAATTCACACCCATGTATAGAGATAGATAATTTATGCATTTGGGTAAAA
Organism: Datura stramonium; assembly: GCA_018107945.1. Taxonomy (NCBI): domain Eukaryota; kingdom Viridiplantae; phylum Streptophyta; class Magnoliopsida; order Solanales; family Solanaceae; genus Datura; species Datura stramonium. The sequence goes on along the minus strand of JACEIK010000066.1, from coordinate 530,335 downwards.
ACCCATTGAGTAGACATTGAAATTTCATAATTTAGAGAGAGATTGGGCATGGGTGTGGAATAAATCACCCATTCATAACCCTACATACCTGATGGAGGCTGAATCTTACTCTCCCCTAAATGCCCTAAATAAAATTTAAAGGAATTGAGGATCACTAGCTTGAGCACCCTCTTAAATCTTTTTTACTTTGCATGCATGGATGGAAAATGAATAATCTGAACTTAACCCCATAAAAGGCCACTATTCATACCCCAAAACGTGGTAGTTTAGGATTTAGGAACTTAAGAATTACGAAAAAGCCCTTACTAACTTTGCAAAAAATAACTTCCAGGTGGCCCTAACGAGTAACCTGACGACTCGTGCCTAGGGGGGTACAACTCTTGGTGTCATCCGTTATGTTCACTGCTTAGAAAACCTTCTGGGATCGGCATGGGTCAACCAATGACTCGTTATGGGTGACCATGACTCGTGGTCACCACCTGTGGAGTACACTTCTTCATTTTCTTTTCCTTTCTTACTTCCCTCCCCACGGCTGACCCCACGAATCATGGGGCCTGACCACGAGTTGTGGTCTCGCCCGTGGGGTCTCATCTCTTCCAGTTATTCTCATTCATCCCTGGGCCTTTCCCACGAGTCACCTCACGACTCGTGGGTTGCTCTCACGAGTCTTCCAACAACTTGTTTTGAGTCTTTTGCAAAAGTTTTAACTTTTCTTCGTTTCAACTCCCGGGTCTGATCCTTGGGCTTCGGGGCTATAACAATATCTCCCCCTTGGGAACATTCATCCTTGAATGCTGGAAAAACACATAGATAAGCAGAGATATGCAATTATCACATTCAAATACTAATCATTTAAACCGAAATCTAATGAAATGACTACCTCTGATTCAAACTACACAGCTGAACTGAATTCATGAATCGTACATACATTCATATACATAAAAGAAACTTGGGCATATGAATTGAACATGAAACTAAATAGAGTCATAGGGAAAAATTGATACCTCAAGCTGACAATGAGCCGATAGAGAATAATTGTGGGTATCTAGCCATCATATCCGTTTCGGCCTCCCACGTAGCTCCTACAACATGCTGATTCCTCCATAAAACTTTAACTTAAGCTACTTATCAATGGGCTTTTAAATTCATAAGGTTAGAGACATGATTTTAAATGGAAAACATTATAAACATTACATATGCTTCAAAATTCAGCAATAGATTCATAATCAATTCACACCCATGTATAGAGATAGATAAATCATACATTTGGGTAAAACCCCATTGAGTAGACATTGAAATTTCATATTTTAGAGAGAGATTGGGCATGGGTGTGGAATAAACCACCCATTCATAATCCTAAATACCTGATGGAGGCAGAATCTTACTCTCCCCTGAATTCCCAAAAGAAAATTGTAAGGAATTGGAGATCACTATCTTGAGCACCATATCAAATCTCTTCTACTTTGCATGCATGGATGGAAGATGAATAATCTGAACTTAACCCCATAAAATGCCACTATTCATATCCAAAAACTTTGTAGTTTAGGCTTTTGGAACTTATGAATTATGAAAAGGCCATTACTAACGTTGCAAAAAATAACAGCCAGGTGGCCCTAACTAGTAACCTGACAACTCGTGGCTTTGGGGTACGACTCGTGGTGTCATCCGTTATGTTCACTGCATAGAAAACCTTCTGGGCTCGGCACGGGTCAACTGATGACTCATTATGGGTAACCATGAGTTGGAGTACACTGCTTCATTTTGTTTTCCTTTCTTACCTCCCTCCCCACGGCAGACCCAATGACTCGTGGGGCCTGACCACTAGTCGTGGTCTCACCCGTAGGGTCTCATCTCTTCCAGTTATTCTCACTAATCCCTGGGCCTTCCCCATGAGTCACCTCACGATTCGTGGGCTGCTCTCATGAGTCTTCCCACAATTCGTTCTGAGTATGCTGTAAAATTTTCAACTTTTCTCTATTTCAACTCCCGGGTCTGATACTTGGGATTTCGGGGTATAACAGATAAGCCCATAGTGCATCATCCAACTCTTTAGACTAAATTTTCTATTTGTGCTCATAGTCTTGTCAAGAATTCTTTTGATTTCTTCATTTGATAGTTCTACCTGTCCACTGGTCTGCAGGTGATAGTTTTCTGCTACCTTGTGCTTCACATTGTACTTAGCCAGGAGATTATTAAAGTGTCGATTGCAGAAGTGCATACCTTCATCATTAATGATGGATCTGGGTGTACCAAAATAGGTGAACATATTCTTCTTCAAAAAATGGTTTAGTGCATTTGCATCATTGGTCGGCAATGCTACAACCTCCACCCACTTTGACACATAATCAACTACGACCAGAATATACATGTTCCCATATGAAGGGATGAAAAGTCCCATGAAATGAATTCCCCAGCAGTCAAACACTTCAACTTCCATAATTCCCCTCTAAGACATTTCCTATCTCTTCGAAATATTCCTTGTTGTCTGACAATTGTCACACGATTTAGCAAAACAATATGCATCCTTGAACAAGATGGGCCAACAAAATCCATCTTGAAGGACTTTTGCTACGTTTCTATCTCCGATGTGATGTCCTCTATAAGGTGATAAATGGCAGCTTTCCAAAATCTGGCGCACTTCTCCCTCGGGAACACATCTTCTAACCAGTTGATCGGAGCTTATCTTGTACGAGAAGGGTTCATCCCATATGAAGAATTTTGTTGTCATGAAGTAGTTTTCTTTTTCTATATTGGGTTACATCAGGTGGATACACACCACTAACTAAAATATTTACCATATCAGCATACCATGGTAGCTCCGGACTGTGCACAACAAATAACTGCTCATCAGGGAAAGTCTCAACAATGTCAATCTCATAGTTAATATGGTCTCTGTCCTCCAATTGAGATAGATGACCTACTACCTAGTTCTCTGTGCGTTTCTTGTCTTTGATCTCATTGTCAAATTCTTGCAATAACAGTGTCCAATGAATGAGCTTGTCACTACCCGAGTTCACACCCTAGCCATAACACGGGACCTAAGAGCATGAATGGCCCCAAGTCGACCTATGGCATAATCATAGCTTGATACTAACAATATCTGAGCGGAAGCTAACTGTAATACCCTAGAAGTGCCTAAGACTAGACTCAAGAGTTGAAATGAAAACTAGCAAAAAAAATCTGAAAATCTTCTCTAGACTACTCATTGTACGGATCGTTGGTGGGACCAACTACCCGTGGAAGGTTCCCGTGGTGAGAAGTTGTAGAATCGGGATGGGGAGTAACGAGCCTTAGAACGACTCATTGGATGCTGTAATGAGTCGTTGAATAGGAGTCATTGTGATGTTTTTCTTGATCAAGGAGGAAGTAATGAGTCATGGTACGACCCATTGTTGGGAGCACCGGGTCGTTGTCAGTGTCCGTTGAGAAGAATCCTAGGATAGGGAGTAGTAATGACGACTGGCAGCAATGAGTCATTGGAACTTGTAACAACTCATCCTGTCCGATCGTGGTAGGGGACCTGAGAACGGAATCAGGGATGAGATAACGAGGGGGTGTAATGGATCGTTGGTGCCAGTAACGGTCCATTGTGATGCCCGTTTCCACTAATAGTGTAGTTTTTCAAAAAATTTTATTAAGGGTATTTTCATCATTCCTAAGCCATAGGGTCCTAAACTATGTCATTTTAAGCTAGAAATAGTGTGTTTTAAGAAGGTTTAAGTCATTCTAAGCCTATCCTAATTCATGCATGCAAGCTTAGAGGTTTGAGAGATGATCAAGTCTAGTTTCTTCAAAATTCTTTCTCAATTCTCTTTGGGCAATCAAGGAAGTGGTAAAATCAAATCTCTCCAGGTATGTAAGGCCATAAATGAGGGCAATAGTCCACACCCATGCCCAATCCTCTCTGAATTCATGAATTTCTAATTGATAATTCTATGGGGTTTTCACCTAATGTGTGAATTTCCTAAGTATCAATCATGGATATGATCTAAGCATGTTTTCAATGTTGAATTATGATTAATGGAAAGATTTTACAATGTTTTAAGTTATGAATTATGTTTTGAAGTTTTATAAATTATGATGCCCATCAATAAAAATTCATGAAAGTTGAGATCTACGAAGTATGTGTTCAAGTATGATGAGATGTTTATGAAGAAAGTATGATTTCGAAATACCCATATCTATGTACATGCTTTCAAAGTGAATCAAGTTGATTTCAAGCATGCGTAAGTATTGGGCAAGCCCATATGATCAAGTAAGCTTTATGATTTCACGATTTAGCTTACCACATGGTTTTGGTGTCTAGACTCCCACTATTTTCAGCTTGTGGTATGATTTGAGCCAAGACTCCTCAAGTTATGATTTTAGATTTATGTATGCATGTTATGAGTCAGTTTTTTTGAAAAACGATGGAGACCATATGCATATTTTTGGAAGTAGTGTCTAACACCAAGTAGGATAAGGGTCCCTGTTCCTTAGAACTACGCACCAACATAGGTTTACTTATATACTTTGGGACCTCTATTGGAGATTTCCCTACCCCAAACGGGCCTTGATCTTGATATCGATATTCTGGTGGCGTCCTTAGCCCTAACAAAGTTTTGGAAGGCTCTGCTCACTTGAGTGTGATAGTCGGGACCACGTTAGCTCTATCGTGGTAATGTCGGTAATATGACAAGTCTCCCATTGTTCCTTATGATTTCAGTTATGCATGTTCATCAGTCATGATATTATGTTTTCAGTAGTTTTACCCAATGTTAAGTTTTACTTATGATTATCAGTTTTCATCTTTAGGTCATGCGATTCAGTTATGATGTTCAGTTATGTTTAGATCATGATTTCAGAGAATAGCATAAAAGTGCTACTCTCAGAATCTTATCTTGATTATGTTTTGTGATATGCATGATTTATTATTTTTACTTAGAGGTTTTAGTTATCTTGCATACTCGGTACATTTCACATACAAATGAAAATTCTATGATGTATCATTTTATGATACAGTCTCCGATATCCAAACTTAGTCCCGCCGATAGCCAGATTTCTAGCATTAGTACTTCCCGATCAGAGTTGGTGAGTCCTTATCTTGCAAGGGACTTTCTATTCACATATGTTCTATATTTTCAGTTTTCTATCCATAGTGGGTTAGTTGGGGTCTTATCCAATCAACTCATCAGTATTAGAGGCTTTTCGAACATAGATGTATTCAACTTTAAACTTATGTTATGTATTTGAATGTTATGGTATGTTTATACTTTCTCTATGTTATTCATGTATTTAGATGGTATGTTAGCAGGTTCAGGTGCTTGTTTTGGGTGTGGGAAGCTAGGACATCTTCATAGAAATTTCCCACCAGCTAAACAGGGTCATGATAGGGGCCGAGACCCAGCCTCCAGTTCAGCAGCTCCACCAGCACCCCCAGCTCAGCAGAGGGCATCAGCAAGTACAGGTGGTGGACAACGCCAAAATAGATTTTATATCCTAGCATCCCATCAGGAGCAAGAGGTCTCCCCAGATGTAATCATTGGTCTGTTACGAGTATTCCACCTTGATGTATATGCATTGTTAGATCCAGTAGCTACTTTATATTTTGTGGCACCCTATGTTGCTAATAGTTACAGAATCAGTCCCGAAATCTTATCAGAACCCTTCTCAGTCTCTACTCTAGCTGGTGATTCAGTTATAGCTAGATAGGTGTATAGAAATTTCCTTGTCATGGTTCTTCAGAAAGTCATCTTAGCAGACTTGGTAGAGTTATCCATGACCAATTTTTATGTTATTCTTGGCATGGATTGGTTATGTGAATGCTACGCCTCAGTCAATTGTAGACCCTTGCACTAGAGTTCAGATTTCTAGGTGAACCAGTCTTTGATGGAAGGGTAGTTTAGCTGTGCCTGTAGGTCATTTCATTTCCTACCTTAAGGCCAGAAAGATTATTTATAAGTGTTGCATGTACCATCTAGTAAGCGTTAAGGATGTTGCATCGAAGATCCCGACTATCCTGTCAGTTCCAATAGTATATGAGTATCCAGAAGCGTTCCTAGATGATCTACCGGGAATTCCTCCTGAGCGGGAGATTGATTTTGGTATTGACCTTCTTCTCGATACGTAACCTATATCTATTCCTCCTTATAGAATGGCTCCAGTTGAGCTAAAGAAGTTAAAGGAGCAGTTGAAAGACCTTTTAGACAAGGGTTTCATCAGACCTAGCAAATTCCCGAGGGGTGCACCAGTTCTCTTTATCCGCAAGAAAGATGGTTCTCTTCATATGTGCATTTATTATTGGCAATTAAACAAGGTCACCATCAAGAACAGGTACCCTCTCCCCATGATTTATGGTTTGTTTGACCATCTTCAAGGTGCTAAGTGCTTTTCGAAGATAGACCTCAGATCCGGATACTATCAGCTCAGGGTCCGGGAGAGCGATATTCTGAAGACATCCTTCAGGACTCAGCATGGTCATTACGAGTTTTTAGTTATGTATTTTGGACTAACGAATGCACCTGCAGCTTTTATGTATTTGATTAATAGGGTGTTCAAGCCATACTTGGATATGTTCGTGATTGTGTTCATAGAGGATATTCTCATATACTTCCGGAACGAAGAGGAGCATGTTGCTCATTTGAGGGTGGTGCTACAGACTCTTAAGGATCGCCATTTTATATGCTAAGCTTAGCAAATGCAAGTTTTATTTAAATTCAGTGGCATTTTTGGGTCATGTGGTGTCAAGTGAGGGTGTACAAGTGGACTCTCAAAAGATAGAAGCGATGAAGAATTGGCCTAGACCAGTGAATCCTTCGGATATCAGGAGTTTCTTTGGTTTAGCTGGGTATTATCGGAGGTTTGTTGAGGGGTTTCCGTCCATTCCAGCCTCGTTGACTAAGTTGACCAAGAAGAGAGTAAAATTTCAATGTTCAGAGGGTTGTGAAAGGAGCTTCCAAGAGTTTAAAACTCAACTCACCTTAGCACCGGTATTAAGCCTACGTGAGGGTACCAATAGATTTGTGGTATATTGTAACGCTTCAAGGATCGGCCTTTGTTGTGTACTCATGCAGCACGGTAAAGTTATAGCTTGTGCTTCCAAGCAGCTGAAGGTCTATGAAAAGAATTATCCAATTCATGATCTTGAATTGGCAGCGATAGTATTTTCCTTGAAGATTTGGAGACACTATTTGTACGGGGTCCATGTAGATGTGTTTACGGACCACAAAAGCCTAAAATATGTGTTTACCTAGAAGGATCTAAATCTACGTCAAAGAAGGTGGTTGGATTTATACTATATGAGTGTCATTTACCATCTGGGCAAGGCTAATATGGTAGAGAACACGCTTAATAGGCTCTATTGATATTGTGTCCCATGTAGATGAGCGATGGAAGGAGCTGGTAAAGGATGTGTATACGCTTGCACGGTTGGGAGTTCATTTGGTTGATTCAACCGATTGTGAAGTTATTATTCAGAATGGGTCAGAATCATCCTTGTTGACTGATGTTAAAGCTAGGAAAATGAGGATCCTATTTTGGTGAAGTTGAAGGAAGCTGTTCAGAATAAGAAGGTAGAGGTCTTCTCCAAAGGGGGAGATGGTATGCTCCGATGTCAGGGTCATTTATGTGTACCAGATGTTGGTGACTTAAGGGAGAGGATTTGCATGAAGCTCATGATTCTAGATACTCTATACATCCAGGTGCCACCAAGATGTACTGTGACCTACGAGAAGTCTATTGGTGGAATGTCATAAAGAAGGACATTGCAGAATTTGTGGCTAAGTGTCCAAATTGTCAATAGGTGAAAATGGAGCATCAAAGGCTGGGAAGTGTGCTTCAAAACATCTGTATTCCTATATGTAAGTTGTAGTAGATCAATATGGACTTTATCACACGGTTGTCTTGTATTCGTCTGCAGTATGACTCCATTTGGGTGGTTGTGGACAGGTTGACTAAGCCAACTCATTTTCTACCGGTCAAGACCACCGATTCAACTGGGGATTATGCTAAGTTATACATTCGAGAGTTAGTTCAGTTTCATGGAGTGCCATTGTCCATCATATTAGATAGAGGTACTTAGTTTACCTCCTAGTTTTAGAGATCGTTTTAGAAGGGACTTGGTACTTAGGTTAAGCTTAGCACAACTTTTCACCCGCAGACAGATGTTCAGGCCGAGCAGACTATTCCGACCTTTATGGATATGTTGATAGTGTGTGTGATTGATTTCAAGGGTAGTTGGGATGATCATTTTCCTCTCATTGAATTTGTGTATAACAACAGCTACCATTCTAGCATTCAAACGGCTCCATTTGAGGCTCTCTATGGGCAGAGATGTAGATCACCTATTGGTTGGTTTGAACTCGGTTAAGCTACGGTGAGAGGTCCAGATTCAATCCATGAGGCCATGGAGAAATTTCAGCTCATAAGGGACAGGTTGAAAATATCTCAGAGTCGCCAAAAGTCCTATGCGAATGTGAGGAGGAGAGAACTTGAGTTTGATGTTGTTGGTCGGGTGTTTCTAAAGGTGTCTCTCATGAAGGGAGTGATGAGGTTCGGAAAGAAAGGGAAACTCAATCCCCGTTATGTTGGCCCATACGGATTGTGAAATGGGTTGGCAAGGTAGCATACAAGTTGGATTTGCCCTCAGAATTAGCTTCAGTCCATCCAGTGTTTCGTGTATTGCTCTTGAAGAAGTGTTTGGGTGATCCAGCTCTAGTGGTTCCGATTGAGAGTGTGGGTGTGAATGATAACCTTAGCTATGAAGAGGTTTCAATGGAAATAGTAGATCGTCAGGTTCTGATGCTAAGGAACAAGGAAGTATCCTCAGTCAAGGTTTTATGGAGGAATCAACATGTTGAGGGAGCTACATGGGAATCCGAAGCAGATATGATTGCTAATTACCCACATTTATTCCCTTCTGGCTAAGTTTCAGCTTGAGGTATCAGTTTCCTCCTTAGTACTCTATTTAGATTCATGTTTAGCTCATGTACCTCAGTTTCTTTCATGTAAATGGATGTATGTGTGATTCAGGAATTTAGTTCAGTCATGTAGTTCAATTCGGAGTCAGTCACTCCGTTAGTTATCAGCATGTATGTTCAGTGTTTGAGTATGATGATTGCATTTCTCTATTTTTCAGTATGTTTTAACACATTCGAGGATGAATGTTCCCAAGGGGGAGATATTATAATACCCCGAAAGATCCTAAGACTAGACTCGAGAGCTGAAATGAAAAGTAGCATAAAAATCTAAAAATCTTCTCAGGACAACTTGTTGTATGGATCGTTGGTAGGACAAACAACCCGTGGAAGGTGCCCATGGTGAGAAGCTGCAGAATCGGGCTAGGGAGTAACTAGCCTCAGAATGACCCATTGGATGATGTAACGACTCTTTGAATGGGAGTCGTTGTGAGGTTGGTCTTGATCGGGGAGGAAGTAAAGAGTCATGGCATGACCCATTGTTGAGAGAAACGGGTCGTTGTTAGCATCCATTGAGAGGAATCCCAGTATAGGGTAGTGGTGACGACAACTGGAAGCAATGAGTCATTTGAGCTTGTAACGAATTGTCTTATCTGTTCATGTTAGGGGACCTGAGACCAGAATCAGGGATGAGACAACAAGGGGGTGTAACGGATCGTTGGAGCCAGTAATGGTTTGTTGTGATGCCCATTGCCAGTGGCAGTGCAGTTTTTCCAAACATTTCATTAAGGGTATTTTCATCATTACTAAGCCCTAGGGTCCTAAACTACTTGTTTTAAGCTTGAAATAGTGTTTTTTAAGAAGGGTTAAGCCATTCTAAGCATATCCTAATTCATGCATGCAAGCTTAGAGGTTTGAGAGGTGATAAAGTCTAGTTTCTTCAAAGTTCTTCCTCAATTCTCTTTGGGCAATCAAGGAAGTGGTAAAATCAAATCTCTTCAGGTATGTAAGTCCATGAATGAGTTCAATATTCCACACCTATGCCCAATCCTCTCTAAATTCATGAATTTCTAATTGATGATTCTATGGGATTTTTGCTCAATGTGTGAATTTCCTAAGCATAAATCATAGGTATGATCTAAGCATATTTTCAATGTCGAATTATGATTAATGGGAAAATTTTAATTTAAATTATGTTTTCAAGTTTTCTAAATTATGATGCCCATCCACGAAAATCCATGAAAGTTTAGATCTATGAAGTATGTGTTCAAGTATGATGAGATGTTTATGAAGAAAGTATGATTTTGAAATACCCACGTCTATGTTCATGTTTTCAAAGTGAATCAAGTTGATTTCAAGCATGCATAAGTATTGGGAAAGCCCATATGATCAAGTAAGTTTTATGATTTCATGATTTAGCTTACCACATGGTTTGGAATCTAGACTCCCACTATTTTTAGCTTGTGGTATGGTTTGAGCCAAGGCTCCTCAAGTTATGATTTCAAATTTATGTATGCATGTTATGAGTCAGCTTTGTCATTAGACGATGGTTCAGCTTCATTGAAAAATAATGGAGAGCATATGCATGTTTTTGGGAGTAGTGTCTAGCAGCAAGTAGGCTAAGGGTTAGAAAACCCCGTGCCTCTGAACTATGCACCAACATAGGTTTACTTATATACTTTGGGACCTCCCTCGGAGCTTCCCCTGCCCCAAGGGGCCTTGCGCTTGATATCGATATCATGGTAGCATCCTTATCCCTGCCAAAGCTTTGGATGGTTCTTCCCACTTGAGTGTGATAGTCGGGACCATGTAAGCTCTATCGCGGTAATGTCGGTTATATGATGAGTCTCCCATTATTCCTTATGGTTTTATTTATACATGTTCATTAGTCATGATAGTATATTTTCAGCAGTTTGACCCAATGTTCAGTTTTTACTTATGATTATCAGTTTTCAGCTTTGGGTCATTTGAGTTCTAATGTTCAGTTATGTTCAGATCATGATCTCAGAGAATAGCATACAAGCCTTACTCTCATAATCTTATCTTGATTATGTTTTGTAATATGCATGACTTATGATTTTTACTTACTTAGCTATTTTACTTATCTTGCATACTCGGTACATTCGACGTACTGGCCGCATACTCTATGTTGTATCATTTTATGATACAGGCTTCGATATCCAAACTCAGTCCCGCCGATAGCCAGATTTCCAGCATTAGTACTTCCCAATTAGAGTTGGTGAGTCCTCATCTTGCGAGGGCCTTTCTATTCACATATGTTATGTATTTTCAATTTTTAGTCTGCAGTGAGTTAGTTGAGGTCTTATCCCATCAACTCGTCAGTATTAGAGGCTTTTTGGACATAGAGGTATTAAACTTTAGACTTATGTCATGTATTCGGATGTTATTTTATGTTTACACTTACCGTTATGTTATTAATGTTGATCTTTCATTTTATCTGAATGAGCTAGATGTTATGTTCATGCGATGGGTCACTGATCAGGGGAATATTTATATGCCCAATTGGTACTCAATTGCATCGCTTTTGCCTTGTTTATCCAACAATGTGTGTATATTCTCATGTAAATTGTAGGGAAGTGTGATTTTATACT
>JACEIK010000066.1:463410-516814 GCA_018107945.1 Datura stramonium | reverse complement strand
GTTTGGTTGACGAAATAGAAATAGAGTCTTCCGAGCTTATGGAGAAATGTCAAGAGGAGGACCAAGGCCCATATATTCTGAAATTTGTTGATTATAATAGTAAAAATGACTTCACTTACGGGAGGACCAATAAACGTCAAAGGCAAAATCTATTGCTTGGTCCTTACAATTTTTCAGCACCACCCCGGGAGCATAAAAGAAAATTAGAGAAGAAATTAGGGGTGAGATTCATATCCTCAAGGTGGAGGAAAAAGTGGTGAAACTTGACACGTCGTGCCGCGACGTAAAATTAGGCAGGGAGGCAACCCAAGTGCCATGTGGAGTACCATTTCAATTTCTTGCATTAGAGTTGATTTTATTTTATTTTTCAATTTTTGTTGTTTTTGGTGGAAAGTTAAGCACAGATGGAGGGAGATCTAGTACCCGTGAAGGAGGAAGCTAACAAGCGTGGAAGAGAAAAAGTGTGGGGTGAACACTTGTGCAAATTTGAATGAAAGCATCTTGTTGGCTAGGCCTAAAGGCCTCGGGAGTATTTCTCACCCTCTTAAAGTGTTAATTTGATGCTATGAGGACATAGCATGACTTAAGTGTAGGGAAATTTCAATGTGAGGAATTCAGAAATTTCAAAAGTTTTCTGTGCTTAACAAATTTTTGTGAATATAGTAACTAGCATTGAAAAAAAAAAAATATATATATATATATATATTAGAAATTTGAAAAAAAAAAAAAAAAAATTTTTTTTTGAGTCAAGCATGAATTCATCACCCGTTGGTTTTTCTTTTCGGTTCTTTTCCGACGGGGGGTCCTTGAACCGAAGAATAAATTTTTATTTTTTTATTTTTTTATTTTTATTTGTCTGTATATAATGTTTTTAGTCATAGTTAGGGACTGTTTCCAACGACGGATGGATGACGAGCCGTCTTGAGGAAAATTAGTCAATAGATTTTGGTTTTTGAACTCATAGCTAATTGATGCTTGATATTCTTTTTATGTGTTATGAATGATTGTAAGATGCAAGTATGTTTAGTGTTGAAGCATGCAAGTTTATAACTTTGTTTGAGACACTTAGGCTCTTGAATTTGACTCGATATGATTGAAGCTTAATGTTTGAATTCTTGTGATTAGCTGAGTAAGAGTCTGCTGAATGTGTCTTAAATTAAGCATGTGCAATGAGTGTAAGGTTTTTGAGTATTCTGTGCTATTATGGATTGTCTAGAACTTGCTTGGTGTGTTTATGAAGCTTGAAATGAAGGATGTAAAATTGTAGGAGATGATCTAGGCATTTCTTTGAATGAACCTAATCTTTATCCCTCGTTTTACCTACCTTGAAATATTAATCCTATTCAGCCCCATTGAGCCTTAGCCTATTCTTTGATAGCTGCAACATAAGCTTAACCATTTCTTTCCATTAGCCTTGAATTTGATCAAAGCTCCTAAGCGCTTAAAGAAGAAAAAATGCGAAAGGAAAGGAGTGAGAAGAATGAAAAGAAAGGAAAAGTGGAAGCTTGTAAAAAGTGAGAAAGGTCATAGGTGCACTTGGGTAAAAGTGGTTGATTATTGTTAAGAGGTAAGAAAACAAATGAATGAAAAATAATTTATACAACTCCTTACTAATGAGCTAAAGTGCCTAAAAGAAATAGAGCAAGGAAAAAGAAAACTACCAAGGATAAAAAGGGAAGTAAGGGAAGGGAAGTTCACAATGAGGGCGTGATGTATTGAGAGCGCTTAGGGAAGATAGTCACTATTACTGATCACAATAGTACCTACCTACACCTGAGTACATAACAACCTAAAAAGTCCTACTTGATCTTACATTCGTACATCCTCAAATTAGTGGAGTAAAACACTAAGGGCAAGCTTATGGGTCATTACATGATGCATGTGAATTCTTTGTGAGTGAGTGAAATTCTATTTATGTACCCACACGTTGTGACAAAAAGTGTTTTTGCGTGTAAAATTGGGTAACTCTCTTTCCGTGAGGGCACATGTTTAATGAAGGATAAAATTCATGTGAAGTTTCTTAATCGGTTGATTGACATGAGTTTGCAAAAATCGAGTCGATTCTTGAGGTTAAGAAGTCTTAACATAGTTGTATTTCATAGCATGTTTTGTTTTTAGCTTGTATCTTAAATAACCATCATATCCATAATTTGAATTATCTTGCTAGATTAGTTATGTGAGAATTTTCAATTACATGAGATGTAAAAAGGTTGTTCGAGGACGAACAAGATTTTAAGTGTGGGGTAGGTGATCGAATATATATGCCCAATTGGTACTCAATTGCATCGCTTTTGCCTTGTTTATCCAACAATGTGTGTATATTCTCATGTAAATTGTAGAGAAGTGTGATTTTATACTAACCAACATGATTAGCCGTTGTTTTGTAGGTTTTTGATGATTTTTGAGGAGCTAATCCATGAGTTGGTGAAGTAGAGGCTGGAGACCCAGGAATAAACACGCAAATGGCGGCAAAGAGGAGGTCCAAAACAGCCCACACGCGTCGGCTGACGTGCCACCGGCAGGCGAGCTGCCAAGACAGCCAACTGCGGCGTTGGCAACGTGCCACGGCAGGGTTGCTCCTGGCAGGGTGCAACGCGCTGCCCAAGCAGCGTGCCCACGCTGCCTGCTTGCTTGGCGAGGGTGCTTGCCGAGCCGATTTTCGGGCGATTTCAGAAGGCCTCCGCGTTTGGGCCGTGTCACGGGTGGCAGTGCTCCGCGTTGCACTCAGTGACGCGTTACTGTGTCGGGACGAGATTCCTACTATTATAAATAGCACACTTAGGTTTATTTTTAGATATTCGACTTGGTGGAGCAACGTGGGTTACAGGCGAGTTTGAGGACGAAAATTCTTAGGGTTTTCTCTATCCTTTCTTCTTCCTTTCAATTGTTTGCATGATTTCCATTCATTTAACGATGTTCAATCCACAAATGAGTGGCTAATTCTCTTTCTTCTTGAGGTTATGGCTTGTTGTATTGAAATGTAATTATTGAATTGTTTGGTTTATTTTATCTTTTCTTCTATGGTTGTTCTATTTATTCTTGTTCTTACTACGTTAATGTCGGCCAATATTAATGTAAATCAAAGTCGGTTTCACCGAGAGGGCAAACTGGAAAGTTGTGAATTAATAGGATATGATCTGTTCTTTGTTTGGGAAAATTTGGGAATTGATTTACCTTGGGATAAATATACCTGAAAGTCGTATTAGTCATGTGTGCGTCGGTTTGGATATAGCTAGAACTTGAATTCCTTCTTATCACGAGAATGTAGGTGGAAGGTTCATGATTCTTAAGTTGGGTTAAATACGAGAGTTTTATCCATAGGCATAAGTTCCGACTAGCAACCGGGAGGAAAGATAAATCATGTACATCGATAATTAATTTCTTTCATATGTTCTTTGTAGCCTCGGCATGCTCACATCCATAGATCGGATTCAACTGTATGAACATTTTACTTTGTTATAAAAATATATTTTCAAAATATAAAAACTCTTCTTTACCTTTGTTGTCTTCATTATTAGCGTTTTAGTAAATTAACACTTGAAAAGGTTTTACCCCGTAGTCCAGTCCTTGTGGGTTAGCAGCATTCCTTACCCCGTAGTCCAGTCCTTGTGGGTTCGACATTCCGGTTCTTAAAAAGAGCCACTATATTACTTGTACGACCCGTACACTTGCGGGCTCATCAGTCACCTTGGACCTCTCGAGGTTCCTTGTCCCCTGTCTCGATCCGGGCCTATGTTCGGGTCGTGACATTAACTGAAAGAGTATAATCAACACCATAAGAACATACTCTATTTTAAAAATTGAATCAAAAACGAAATCTGTCTATACATGTCTGAAAGCCTCTACTACATTGATGAGCTACTGGGACAAGTCCCCAGGTAACTTCTAAACTTTGAAACTGAAATAGGATAATCAAAAATCTTGTCCTTGGGTAGATAAGGACTCACCACTGATAGCTGAGGTGGAAATAGAGCATTTCTAACTGCGAGTCTAAGTCTAGAGACCTGGACCTATATCATAAAATGATATAGAACATAAAGTATATGGTCAGTACTTGAAATGTACTGAGTATATGGGAAACGTAAAAGAACTAAAACATGCAAGTATACTGAAACAAAGGAAACTGAATACATAACTGAACATATAACTGAGCTAAAATGCAATGACCCTGTCTAAGATATATAAATTCCGACATGATACAATTATTTGAAAACATTTAGTTAAAATAAAAGTAAAGCTGATACATAAGGGTCATGTACATGCACTGAGAGCTGAGGTTATAACTGAAATCATAAATGGTGCTGAAATGACTGCTGAAAAATGAACCGAACTACACTGTAACTAAGCTGAACTAAAGTCTGTAACTAAAATCATAAACTAAGGGAAAACCTCCTCTACTAATGAGAGTCCCTGTCTAGGCTAAGGGAAACATTCTCTACTATTGAGAGTCCCTAACTGAGCTAAGGGAAACATTCTCTACAATTGAGAATCCCTGACTGAGATAAGGGAAACATTCTCTACTATTGAGAATCCTTGACTGAGCTAAGGGAAACATTCTCTACTATTGAGAATCCCTAACTAAGCTAAGGGAAACATTCTCTACTATTGAGAATCTCTGACTAGCATGACATGTGGTTCTGAGACCTGGATATGCTGGGACCCTTGCCTGATCGGTGGTAGGTGCTACTCTTAACTTAACAGAAGGGTACATGTAATTGATGAATCTAAAGTTGATGTCCTAAGACCAGTCGGAACCACTTTCTCTAGTAAGGATCCCGAGAGTCTAGAGGACCAGGACTATACTAACATGGAAGGCTCAAAACTGATATCATCTGTCTAGTCAGGGCTACTTTCTACTAGTAAGAGGACCGAGAGTCTAGGGAATCATAAACATACTCGTCATACCAAATTCACGAAAAACCATAGCTCCAATCTTAACATAAATCATGGATCAGAAGCTTGACTTTTCATGAAACTTGCATAATAGGGCATACACTCCTAATAGCTTAAAAACATGAATGTAATATCAAATTTTGAGTGTAAAATCTTCCCATTAGACTTAAATTATACATTTGAACATGAGGGAGTTGGACCCATAGACATAACATAGATAATTCCATAGAATTGGGTTAAAACCCTAGAAGTTCTTAAAAACATACTTGGAACTTGGAATTCATAGATTAGTGAAGGATTTGATAAGGGACATGCATCAATAATCATAGGAACATAAATTGGGTCATGAGAAAACTGATCTAATAGAGGAACATGAGAGAATTCAACCACATTTGCACAAAACTCTAGAATTTGAAAATTAGGGCATGGGAGGTAAGAATCATGAATACAACATGAAAAGGGAATGGGGATGGAAGAAATCCCTCACTCATAGACCCACATACCTGGGTTGGTGATCCCTTGACTTGTCTTGAAGAGTCCAAGAAGATTTAAAGAGGTTTGAAGAAGAACCTTAGCTCCTTTCTTAAGAGAAAATCCAACATCAATCTTTTTTGAGAGGGTGAGGATCTAGGCTATGTTAATCCCTTTAATCTGACCTTAAAGAAGCCCAAAACGATGTCATTTAGGAGTTAGAAGTATAGGATTTAACTAAAATGCCCCCAAACTATGAAATTAAAACCTGCAACTAGCACTTACTACGACCAACAGTATGGGTTGTGGTTAGATTGCACGACCTATACTGAGATTCGTACCATGATTGATGCAGCTTCACCAAACCGCTCATAACTTTTTACTCTGAACTCCGACTAATGCAAGGTCGGATGCATTGGAAATAAGACTCAAAGGGATTGAATTTTCTATGCTGAATCACCCAAAACCACTTTGTAAAATGGGATCTATAGTCGCTTGAAGTTGACCCTTGTAAGAACTGATACGAAAACTCTATCGGTAAGAAGGCTTTGAACTCAACTTTGTGCTAGAGGTTCTTTATGACCTTAATTTGCATCCAATGCACTTATGACACTTAATAATTGATCTTAAAACCTTTTTTTTCATAAATTCATTGGGTTCGGGTCTATCCACATACCTAGAAGAGTTCCAACTTAGCCTCAGTGTCGGAGGCATTACAATATACCAACTCATGACTGAAATAAAGATTCTACCATCATATTACAACTGGTACCACAAGTCATACCACTAACCTATGACTCGTAGTTTCATCCTATGACTAATGAGCCCCTTTCTCTCAACTCTCTGAATATTTCCACGACTCGTACCATGACTAGTAACTCCATCCTAGGAATCATACCATTACCCTTAGAATCATTCACCTGGTAACTCCAAAGACTTGCTATGACTCCTATCCACAGGTTGTGCCCATATTATATGATACTCGTGGTTGGGAAACAATTTCTTTGATCTGGACCACGAGTCTTCCTACGACCCATACTACCAACCTACGACTTGTAGGTTGAGTCGTATTGACGTAATGTTGCAGATTTTTCTGCTAAGCACATTCCAAATCCTGATTTTAATCTTGAGAAATTTTGGGGTGTTACAGAGCCTGGGTTTAGCATCCTTCTTTGCAAACAACTACCTGATTGCATCATGATCAGTGTACATTACCACCTTGGTCCCCACTAGATAAGCTCAAAATTCGTCAAATGCATACACCACTACCAATAACCCCTTTTCAGTCATAATATAATTTTTCTGAGTTGTATCTAAGGATTTTTTTGCATAGTAAATGGTATGAAACCCCATCCCCCTATTCTTCCCCAATACAGCTCCTATATGAAAGTTATTGGCATCACACAAAATAGTGAATGGTAATGACCAGTCTGGGGCAATGATGATTGGAGTTGTGGTCAACTTATCCTTCAATGTGTTGAGAGCCTGCATGCATTCTCTGTTGAACTCAAACTTTACATCCTTCTCCAAGAGTTTGCACATTGGATTTTCTATTTTAGAAAAGTCTTGAATGAACCTCCTTGACTATAACTACACACCCCTTTCACACAGACAAGGGGTGGTAGCTTTTCAATGGCCTCAATCTTAGCCCTCTCGACATCAATACCTACCTTTGAAATTTTATGGCCTAGGACTATTCCTTCACATACCATGAAATGGAACTTCTCCAAATATAGTACAAGATTGGTCTCCTCACATCTGGCTAGTACAACATCCAAATGATTCAAACAGTCATCAAAGCCACTTCTATAGACTGAGAAGTCGTCCATGAATACCTCCACAAATTTCTCCACCATGTTAGCAAAAATATCTAGCATGCATCTCTAGAATGTTCCTAGAGCATTACATAGTCCAAATGGCATCCTGCGGAATGCAAAGGTGCCAAAAGGGAAAATAAAAGTAGTCTTCTTCTGGTCCTCATGTGTGATAATGATTTGATTGTAACCTGAATACCCATCTAAAAACTTATAGTAATCATGCCCAGCTACCCTATCTAACGTTTGGTGGCTGGTGGCTACATTAAACTTTCGATAGTCAATATAAATCCTCGACCCTATGACTATTCTATGGGGCATTAATTTATGCCTCTCATTACACACTGCCGTCATCCCACCCTTTTTTGGAACACACTGAACTGGGCTTACCCAATGATTGTCCAAAATTGGGTAGATGATGCCTGCATCTAGCAACATTATTATTTCCTTCTTCACTACCTCCTTCATGATTGGGTGTAGTCTTTGCTAATGTTCAACACTTTGTCTGGCCCCATCATCTAGCAATATCTTATGCATGCAAAAGGAATTTCTTTTTTCTTTTATATTAGCTATTGTCCACCTAAGTTCCATCACCTAACGCCTTAGCATTTTCAGCAACCTATCAACCTGTTCATCATACAACAACGTAGACATTATCACAGGCAGTGTGTTACCACTACTTAGAAAAGAATATTTCAAGTACATAGGTAAAGGTTTTAATTCAAGAGATGGTGCTTTTCCAATAGATTGTTTCAACTCTTCCCAAGTCAAAGGTTTTTCAAGTGTCTCAAACGAACACTTCCTACTAACATGGGTGCTGGTGGAATCCAAGACTGCTACGCATTCAATTTTCTCTGAGCTATCACCCTGTTCTTTCTCATATACCAGTGCTCTTCCATGTGGATCTTCTTGTGATAAATATTGTTCTAAGGCCTTAGTAGACATTTCCGGCTCTACTTCCATAATGGCCTTAATCTCCTCATAATGGGGTGGAAATCTTGCTACCCTTATCAAATCGAAATTTCCCTCCTGAGTATCCACAGTCATTTATATTGTACCTAGCTTCACCTTTATGATGACGTCGGGTGGCTAAAAATCTTCTCCCCAAAATAAGGAGAACTGATACATCTGCTTTGTAATCTAAGATTATGAAGTCCACCGGTAGGATGAAAGGTCCCACCTTTATCATGACGTCCTCTATTATTCCTTTAGGATAGGCAAGAGATCTCTCTACAAGCTGTAAAGTCACTATGGTAGGACGTGGTTCACCTAAACCCAAAGTTTTGAACAAGGATGCAAGCATCAGATTAACGCTTGCACCCAAGTCACACAAAGCAGAACCTACTTCCTTATTTCCAATCACCACTAGAAGGGTGAAGCTCCCAGGGTCCTTCATCTTTTTAGAAATTTTATTTTGTACCCGAGAACTAGACTTTTTCGTGAGAGCCACAATTTTAAACTCTATTAACCTCCTCTTGTTGGACACAATGTTCTTCAAGTACTTAGCATATTTTGGAAATTCCTGTAAAAGCTCCACCAATGGTAAGTTGACATATACATGTTTCAACAAATCAAGAAATTTTTGGCAGGCTGAGTCCTCCTTCTGCTTCTTAAACATTTGTGGGAATGGGGTAGTGGTCTGGCTAGTACAACTTTTGGTTGTGAGTTGCTTCACTCACCGACCTCACTCTTGGACTTCGCAACCTACTCATCATCAACCTTCTTTTCTCTTGGGATCACCTCACCCAGCTCTTTACCACTGCGCAAAGAGATTGTGCTCATATTTTCCTTGGGGTTCTGGTCGGTGTTACTCGAAAGTACTCCTTGCTGTTCGTTAGTCTACTGCAGGGCAATTGCCCCATCTACCTCTCAAGCTCATGGATGGACTTTCGTATCTCATTAACCACTTGAGTTTGCTGAACCATCAATTGCTTTATTGTCTCCTTAAGAGAATTTCTTGGTTGCTGGCTCTGAGACCTTGGATGTGTATTCTGGGGCCTTTGGAAATTCCGATTCCCTCCCCATAAGGGATTGACTGCATTTTAGTACCCCTGATTATAGCTATTACCTACAAAACCTCCACCACGACCTTGTTGTCCTACAAAATATACAAATTTGGGGTTAAGTGGACAACCTAAATATGCACGACCTTCTCCACATGCTTCACATGATGGTGGTGGATTCTAAACCTAATTTACATGTTGTACTTGGCTTCCTGCTGGTGTGGTCACAAGCATGCTAATCACATTCACCAGCTGGCTAATGTCTGCTCTGATTGCCGCAACACCATCTACCTCGAGCTTCCCAGACACCTTAGTTGTTATGAACCTTCTACCTAAATGTTGATATTCCTGACTCCCTGCTGACATGAGGCTGAAAAGAGCCTCTATTTCATCACATCTCTTGGACAAGATATGTCCCTGTGCGATAGAGTCAAGCAATATCTTTGACTCAGGCTTCAGACCCTCTATAAAGTTATGCCCTATTATCTCCTTAGGCTGCATGTGGTGCGGATAATCTTTCAAATAGTCCTTGTAATGTTCCTATGCCTAAGCTAAGGTTTCAATATCTTTCTATACAAACCTAGAGATCTTCCCTCTTAACTCCTTGGTTATCCTTGAAGAGAAAAATTTGTTGAGGAATTTGTTGGAAAGAGCCTCCCACGTGGTGATGGAACCTTGTGGCTCATTTTGAAGCCACTCCTCGACTTCACTAATTAGTGAGAACAGAAACAATGTTAGTTTAACATATTCATCTATCACGTTTTGGTAGTGGAAATTCTCACTTATCTCCCTAAACATTAGCAGATGCCTGTGGGGGTCCTCGTGCACCTTACCTGATATTGGCAAGTGTTTTGGATCAACCGCACTGTCCCGTCCTTCAACTCGAAGTTCTTAGTGACAGCCGGCTTGATGATCGCTTTAGAAGCATTCTCAAAGTTCAACCTAGAAAAGTTCAACAGTGGAATCCTCTCCTTATTGTTGCCCTGTGCTTGCTCGTTATTCTCCATGATTAACCTTCAAAAGTTTCTCTCAATTTCAATATCGAAAGAAGCCAAAAGTGATTATTGACTTCTTGTACATCGCATACACTGAGCACACAACCTTGTAAACTTCACAAAAACAAAGAAACAAACATAAAATACAAAATATTTGAATAAAATTCTAACCTACAAATTATCAAAAAATATTCAAGTCCTTGGCAACGACGCCAAAAACTTGATGTCTCCGAAGCGCACGCAAGCACACGTGGTCATCAAGTAATATAGAACTGGAAGTCCCGATTATCAATCCTGAGAGACTTATCAGTTTAATCATTTAAGGGTTAACTTTTTATTTCGAAATTTCATCAAATAGTTGAAATGGGGAATGGTTTAGATAATTGAACTACTAAAAACATTAAATATAAAATTAACTAAAGACTATTACAAACTTGGTTTTACTTCAGATGATGATAAAAATATAGGGAAATGGCACTTTTGCTTCAAGTTGAGCTTTCAAGACGTGATTACGCTATAATGATTCTTCCTATGGTTGCTAGTTCCAAGTTACTATCCCATTCTTTGCCATTCTCCTGAGCATCTAAGAACTATATCATGAACCCTAACGCGTATATCCATATGGTCGCAATAGAAACATGAAACGATGGTTAGGCCTACTTGTATTTCAACTAAACAGGGTTGAAGGGGATATCCTATCCTCTAACCAATGGGTTCAAGGGTATTTGAATTCCTATAATCTATTTCCCTTTAAACCTTTCGGTTCCCTTTCCCAATTTCAACCGAAAGACAACAAATTTACTTACAAGGTGATAGTCTAGTAAATAAGAAATTATAACAAGTAAATATAAACAACCATTAAAGAAGAATCGAAACTAGCATAAATCAGTCTTTCAAACTTCAACCATCCACCATGGCCAAAACCCTAGATTATGAGTTTAGCCACTCATAGTCAAGTGGATAAATAAAGACTTAATCATTATCATTCTAAGTAAAATAACAAAGAAGAAAAGAAACCTAAGTAGAAACTTGTCTTCCTTCCATGCTGCGTTATAATCCTCCACAAATAAAATACATAATGTAAAAGTGATCCAAAAATTGCTTAACAAATGACCTAGAGGCTATATATATAGTTGAACCTTCAAATGAAACTTTTGTCCTCAAGTACGTGGCTTTAAAATCAGAAAATTTTGTCTCGGAATAGGCCTGGCGTGACGCCCTTTCCATTGCCCCAAGTTTGGCTAAAGTTTCCTCTGAAGTTTAGCTTTGGGCCCCCATCCCCATCCATAGCACCAAGTAGTTAGCAAAATTTCAACACTTCTAGATCATCCGGGTGCTCCGCACCACTCATAAGCCTCGAGTGTTAGTCAATTTTCTTGGCCCTAGAACCTCTCTAGTGCCTAGCCCCATCCATAGCGCCAGAATTTTGGAAATTTTCTCTAAGTTTAGGATACTCTAGGCTCCGCGCCTCTCGTCTCGCCAAGGTGTTGATTGAATTATCTTCTGATGTTTGGGACCTAGTTCCTTGTGCCAGCCATAGCCCTAACTTTGGTGCAAAATTCTCTGATGTTCAGGACCTATCACTCGGCACCAGCCATAGCCCCAGGTCCTTTTTCTCACACTCTCAAATCTTCACACCTTGGGCTAATTTGTGTCCTTTTTCCTTAGTTTCCTACTCAAAACAACTAAAATAATTTATTAGCATACAAAACATACAAACACGTGAATTTATGAATTTTCTAAAGATTATGAACTCAAAACAAGGTAAAAGATTGGTGAAAACATGGAAAATGGGAATAGAAATATGCCTAACATCAGTGACTAGTCTTAGCCCCGCCGCTAGATTCTATTCTGCCCCAACATTCGCATTGTTTTGGGTGAGTCCTCATCAACTGAGGACGTCAATTTTGATGGTTGTCCTTTTATGTCATTTCAATTTTCATACTTAGTGGAGCTAGTTAGGGGTGTTGTCCCACTAGTTCATCTTATGAGTAGAGGCTTTTAAACATAATGTATAGATACTTAGTTGTTTGATTTCTAATTTTCATTTACATTTATGATAACCTATACTTCCATTTATGATATGCTAAATGATTCTCTCCTCTTAGTTATGCTCTAAATTATGTTATGCATGTTCCGCGGGTTAGCTCGGAGCCATTCGTGGTTCTAGGTCTCGTATCACGTCCGGGGTCTATGCTCCTGTCATGACAAACTTGGTATTAGAGCATCAGGTTTAGGTGTGTCCTAGGGTGTTTGAATGTTGCGTTAGGTAGAGTCTTTTTCATGGGTGTGAACCGCGCCACACTTATGAGAAGAGGCTACAGGACGTTTTTCCCTTCTTTCATGATATATGTTGTGTGATGAAGTTCAATCCTCTCTGTTCTTCGAACTTGTTCTATATGCATTTGCAGTAAATGTTTTCCATAGAGTCAATGGATGGAGAAATGACAATGTCCATGGAAATGGTAATGGAGTTGGGCATCAGTTAGCCCCACCAGCTCCAATGGAGCCTTTGAATGAGTAGGTGACTCATGCCAAGTTTAGGTCTACGTTTCAGATGTTGGCCCAATATATGGTGGTATAGGTCAGCTAGTAGGCAGTTTCACCTACGAACCCCAATGGGGGTGCTGCTGCGGCGACAGTGCGAGACTTCACCAGAATGAACTCTCCAGAGTTTAATTGCTCCAAGGTGGATGAGGATCCACAAGAGTTTATTGATGATATCCAAAAGATTACCCAGATTTTGGGGGTTTTAGGGGAGGGGAGTACAGATTTTTCCTCTTATCAGCTGAAGGGGGTAGCTCATATTTGGTTTCGGCAGTGTAAGTTAGGTCATAGGGAAAGTGCAGTTCCTGTTGATGGGGATGAGTTTCGTGACAGACTTCTTGGACAGGTTCTTTCTTTGAGAGATGAGGAAAGCCAAGGTTGCTGAGTTTATCAATTTGAAGCAGAACAATATGTCGGTTCAGGAGTATTTTTTGAAGTTCACTCAGTTGTCGAAGTATTCTTCGGAAATAGTTGTCGGGCCAAGGACTTAAATGAGTAAGTTTCGGTCAAGGTCTCAAATTTAGTGGTCAAGGAGTGTAGGACCGTTATACTCATCAATGTTACATAGATAACTCTCGACTCATGATTCATGGCCAACATATCGAGGAGGAGAAGTTGAAGGAGAAGGAGAGGCAGACCAAGAGGGTTAGGATAGGAAGCTTTGAGTACTCCCACCAGAGGGCTGGTGGTGGAAACTGTCCGCAGACTCAGCAGAGGTCATCCTCCTCTGTTCTATCATCAGCCAATGTCCCATCTAGGCCCAGAAATGATCAGAGAGGTAGAGCATCAAGCTCTAAAGGTCAGAGGAGCATGTTAGGGGAGCACACTTTTCTATCTTTCGAGGAGTATGGTAGGAACTACCCTGGAGTTATTTGGTAGGCTAAGATGCTTGTTTCCAGGATAGAAGCTCGTTCACAAAATTAGACATTTTCTTTAGCCGTACATGGTAACGGTAGAGATCATGCTTTGTCAACCACTTTAGCACCTCGAATAGCTCATTATCTCAGTAGGGCGTATCTTCTAGTACCGATTGCGGGCAGTGCCAAAATCAGTTCTATGCACTATCATCTCACTAGAAGAAGGAGAGATCATCAGACGTGGTCACTGGTACGTTATGAGTTTTTCATCTTTATGTTTTTGAATTGCTAGACAAAGGGGCTACAGTGTCCTTAGTGACTCCTTATATTGCTATCAATTTCTGTGTCTGTCCCAAAATCAAATCAAAACCCTTCTCAATCTATACTCATATTGGTGAGTCAGTTATAGCTCGATGGGTATACAGAAATAGTCCTGCCACAGTTCTTCAGTAGGTCACCTAAACTGACTTAGTAGAGTTATATATGACAGTATTTGATATTATCTTCGGTATGGACTGGTTGTATTCATGTTATGCCTTGATCAATTATAGATTCTACACCCCAAAAATTTTTGGATGATTATTTGATGTTTGTATGCTACGTTAAGGGTAGTACAGCTTGTGTATTGGTCATAGGTAAGGAGGGAAACATGTATGAAGGTAAAAGCAAAGAGTATGTGAAGTTCATAAGTAAGGGTCAATTTTAAATGACTGTATCTCCCAATCTATAATGAGTTAGAAGCACGACCTATCAAATTAAGGTTCTTTGAGTCTAATTTTATGAACATCAAACTGCTCATTAATCAGAGTTTGGCGTAAGAAATTATGGGCATTTTATCGAGGCACCCGGAATGGTGACGTAGGCATGACACCCTAGCGCCTCCACTGTCCTATTTACTTAAAATCATATTTTTCACTTGTAGAAAGCATTTACATCCTAATCTAAATCGACCAACTTGCTAAGAATTCAATTTTCTCTCAGTTCCAGTAGCTAGAACAAAGAAAAGAAAGGAAAAAACATCAAGCTAAGTTCAAGAAAATCACAAGACAAGTTGAGAATTCTTTGCCAAGTGTGCTAGGGGCTATTTTTGAGCTCATTTAAGCAAGGTTTTGAAGATTATTTTCTGAATTTCAAAAGCTTTTTAGACTTCCTATATGTACATCTTTGAATAGTGATTGAAACCAAGAGGAAAGGTAAGTATTTCGCCCCCTTTAAACCTCTAAAATTGCAAAGCGAAAAGCTGAAAATTGGCAGCTAAGTGAGTTGCCGATGGATTGTATTTGAGTTGATTTTTGCTCTTTTTTATTATGCTTTTTGGTTTTTTATTTGGCTGGAATTATACTTAATATTGAGTGGAAGAATTACAGCAGAATCAAGGTAAATATTCCCTCTTGTTTCTCCCTCAAAAGCCAGTGAAAAGTAGTAGAGAAAATGGCTAAATGTTGTTGATGTTGGCATGTGTTGTTGTTTCTATTGTGACTGCCTTTGGTAAGTTATTTTGGGCTGCATTTTGTACTACAAATTAATTTTATTGTTTGACTATAAATCCACCTGATTAAGGAGGTTTAGTAATGGTCATTGAAATTATAAATCGTCTAAAGAAAAGTTCATCGAAAAAAGGTATGTTAAGGAGTCCTACCCTCATTGTTCAAGCAAAAATATATACTGCTGAAAGGGATGATATTCCTATGTCTTCACACTCATATTAAATAAAGTATAATTCTATTCAAAGGACCAAAAATGCATGACATTGAGTTTGAACCATTGAAACATTTGGAACAAGTAAATGTAAGATGAAATACGTGTTACTTCCAATTGTGTTGTAGTTATAAATTGAGTCTGAAGACCCCTTATTGTGGGTACTATGAGCTGGTCCTTTACTGCATGTTATATATATGTGATGATAAATGTGTCTAAAGGTTTGGTTGCTAAGTAAACTTGGTGAAAGAGCCAAGATGACTGGTAAATGAGTTTAAGCTGTGTAAAGATGTCACAAGCTAGTAAGGGTAAATGAGTCTGTCAAAGTGGAAAGTCCTTATCATGGTTGTAATTTATCTTATATATGTGTTATAAGGCACGTGAGGTTAAGGGGATATTCCATGATTCCTCTCCCTTAATCTAAAGGTCAGGTTATCAAGTTCCCGATTCCAAAATGTGCCTAATTGTTGTCCATGGAGCTTATTGAATTCCTTGTGTCACTCAACCTTCTTATAACTTTAGAAGTCATTGAGTATATGCATCTAAGTTTTATTTGAAGTTTTTATGTGATAATATGCTTATGTGCAGCTATGAATTATGAAAGAGGCCTATTAAGGTTGCAGCCTTGGAATTTGTCATTTTTGTCTTATGTCATATGTGTTAGACAGACACGATATGAGCTTAGTTGTCTCTAGATATGAGACTATGATCTTACCACCAATGCGGTATGTCCGGTGGATAGTTTCCCTTTGGCATATTTGATATATGAGACTTATGACCTTACCACTGGCCTGGTTGTGTTAGGTGGGCAGTTTTCCTTTAGATATGAGACTAGTACCTTACCACCGACGCCTTTATGTTAGGTGGACATTTTTCCTTCAGATATGAGACTATGACCTTACCACTAATGCGGTTATGGGAAGATGTCCTTTCAGTTAGGATGCCTCCATGTGGGCCATCTTGGTAGGGCAGTATTGATTGACCCCACCATGTCACTATTTGACTATGGGTTGTATAGCTTATGGATAATGCAGTTTGACTTGTATATGTTCTTACTTGATTTTATTCACATGATGTATCATATTTTGTTCATATATCAACTTCTAGGGTCACGGGTTGTATCTATTCTCTACTTTGGTTTTCAGTATCTTGAACGTAAGTGTGTTTATAGTTTCAGCTTCATATACCAGTCTATTACATTCATACTAACATCCCTTCGCCTGGGGACCCCCTTCCTACAGTCGTGTTGTAGGTATAGGCAGAGGCTCAAATCGACAGTCGAAATAAGAGCCTGATTTCAGCAGAGTAGTGGTATGCTCCATTCTTCCAGGAGCTATGTTTACTTATGGACTATTTGAGTTGTGTACAGTTGGGTAGGCAGAGGCCCTGTCCTGTGCATTTTAGTTACCTACTCTTTATAGGCTTGAGTGGACTAGTTATATAGATGTTTGGGTTGTGTGGCCTTGTTGACCTTTCATTGTGCAGTTTAGCTTATTGTAGCCTTGTCATCTTTTCAGTTGTTTAATTTTTGTTGCATGATCTTGGGCATAAATTACATGCCCAAGTCCTATTTCATATCTTGATTTAGTCATGTTTGTCAGTTTAATTAATTGTATTCTCATGTGATTTTGTATAATTTCGTGCATAAACTAACCAATATGATTAGCTCTTTGTTTTGCAGGTGAAAAATGCTATGGATGAGCTTAATATGATGATGCACAAAGATAAAGGGAGTTCGAGATTGAGTGCAAAAAAGGAGACATGAAGAAAACATGGAAGTGCCATAGGTGTGCCAGCCAACGTGCCACACCGGTAGGAGGGCGCGCCAGGCAGCGTGTCACGCTGGCCCTGTGTCGCGTTCACTGTCGTGCCACGCAAAGGAAGGTATGCGCGCGCGAGGGACAAGGAAGAAGTAGTGCGCGATGGTGCCGTGCCATGCCTTGCAGCCTGCGCGATGACTGTCGTGCCACGCTAGGCAATGCACAACAATGTAGCACACGATGCGGCTGAGAAATCTAAAACAGTGGGCATAAGCATTTTCTCTGTGTCATGAAGGAAAATTGAGGCATCCAACTTCGTTCCACGGAGGCATTTCATGGCAAGCCAAATTCACCAATTCCCACTTAGTATAAATTAAAACCATAGCTACTAAAATCAAATGTCACGAAATATTCTTGGGAAACCGCAAAGGAACAAACGGAGAATGGAAGAACTCTACCTAGGTTCCTTATTTTTCATTCTCTTTTAATTATTCTTGTAAGTACTCTACTTTAAACATGTTTTTGAGTAAGTGTACGAACATGAGTTGCTAAAACCCTTCCTCTAGGGTTGAGGCTACGTAAGATGATTGTAAATGCATGAATTCTTCTTGGTTTGAGTTTTTAGTTGTTGTTTTGTCTTACATTCTTTATTATTGTTGTTTTTATGATTTATAACCATGGAGACCAAATCGTTAAGATTTGGTTAAATCTTGAAAAAGTAACCTAGGCTAGAACACATGAGAATGTAGGGGCAAGTTCCTGTTGTTATGATAGGATTCACAATTAGGATAGAAACTACCTAGTACCCTATTTAGTTACTAAACGGGAAGATCTAGACACCCGACTTAGAGGTATCACATCACCGCTCATAAAGTAGTTGTGAAGCTAAGTGATTAGAGGTACAAAAGTCCATAATCAAGGGCGCAAAATCCGTAAACCACATACATGTAATTAAATTGCTCATGAATTAGGACGTCACATGCAACTCAATGATGTAGGTGTGAGACTAGTTTGTCGTTTTTAGAAGCTCGGAGCCATGAACATAGCATTTTTAATTATGTGAGAGACCTATGAGATTTTCATACTCAAAGCCATTGAGAATTGTAGCATTGCATGATTGTAGGTCTTAACTCTAGTTGCTTCGTATATTGTTTCTCAAGTATTTTGTGATCGCCCCTAGACTTAATTAGATGTCTTGAAAATTTCTAAATCAACACTTGTGAAGATTAAATTTACACTTGAACTTGATAATTATCTTAATTGGTCCGATCCTGTGCTAGAGGTTCGACATCCGGCTCTTGAAAAGGGTCACTTTATTACTTGTACGACCGCGTACACTTGCGGTGCGGCCGGAGCGCAACATTACTGCGTAGACCTCATGGATCCAATATCTATTTTGGTTGGATTCGGCGGGTGGCCTAGTTGGCCTTAGAATTGCGGTATAGAGGCTGTACGGTGGTCTATCTTTGGTCGAGTGTCGATTGCGCCCTTTCCCGGCTTTGGGGCATGACAAACTTGGTATAAGAGTGAAGTTGTGTCCCAAGGAGTCCACCAAGCCGTGTATAGTGGAGTCTTGCTTATGGGTATATTGTGCGGTATACTTATGCTCGGGAAGGCTATAGGACATCAAGAGTCATTTCACTTTTTTCTATTAATAGTTTGTGCTATAGAGTGAGGTCATAAGTATTATGATATCTAAATCATATTATTGTTTCAGATTATGCCTATGATGATAAATATGACTAGGAGGTTGATTGGCATAGCCGCGGGAAGGCCTAGTCTCCCTCCAGTGGATTAGCGAAAGGTTAGAGGCTCGGAAGGTCACGCCCAGGAGCTACAGTTTCTCCAACCCTAGTTCGTGTAGTGGCAGGTAAACCCCCAGCTCCTCCCGCACCAGTAGTACATGAAGATGATAGAGTGGTAGACCCTCCCACACTTGTGGTACCTCCAATTTCTCGGGAACGAGACTCTTGAGGCCGTCGGCCGTGTCTCATATTCTTTGTTGGATTGGAGAGACGGTTGGAGAGCGTGGAGGACATAAAAGTTGACAGTGAGAGTTCTAGAGCCCATGAGTGCTTGGGTTTGGAGTCTCAGGTGTTTACCCAGTTGGGGCGATGAGGACCCCAGATTTCATTGATCGGCTTTGATTGGGTGTTGAAGGTCATGCGGCGATGAGAATAGATGGATTAGAGTTGGTTGCATTTAGGCGTGTGATGTGGTGTATTGTCGTATGAGCTTAGGATCCAATCCGGGGAGGCGTGCGCCACGAGAAGAGTAGGAAGAGTTCTTTGAGGCCTTTATGCGGCAATATTTTCTCTGGGAGCACACGACATGCTTGAGTTGAGCGGTTTTTGCATTTAGAGCAAAGAGTATAAGTTTGCGAGGAGTATTTCCTTTGGCTTAATTCTATGGACAATTATGCTCCTGGTTGAAAAACGATGAGGATGAGTTATCGGTTCATGTTATGCAGGGATTCCTAAAGCTCGAGATTGTTTGGGGTATCGATCGAGGATCATATGGATATAGAACAAATATAGGCCTTTGCTCGAGAGGGTGGAGGATTTGTTCATTCATTTGTGAGATACTCGTAGGAAGAGGAACAAGGAAGAAGGTTAGGGCTGCGGTTCCTACGAAGAGCCTTGGGGGTGACTCGGGGCTTAGTCATCTATGCGTTCAGCACATGATTCGTAGAGAGTGCTTCACTTCCTCCACGGGGGAGAGACGGGACTAGAGTTCAATTCCTTATGGCGGATGAGTCAGGACGAGGGGGAAAGTACAGTACCCCTTTTCACTAAATGTGGAAGGACACGTACGGAGTCCATGCCACCAAGGGCAGGCAGTATGTTATGATTCTTGGCATCTAGGTCATATCAAGCGGTTTTGTCTAAATAGGGAGGGGCGGTACTCGTTGTTCGGGGATCATCTGCGACTTTATCACCTAGATACAGCCCTTTAAGACAGTGCTCAGCCTGCACTTGGGATGAGGCGGGGGTCGAGGGAAGGTATACGGCTCGAGGGGATAATTGCAAAATATATTTTATGATTTAGGTAGTCGGACGGGGAGAGTACCTTGATGTTATTACGGAGTACTTTGTCTATTCATTCTCATGTTGTGTGCCTTGCTTGATCTGGTTCTATATTCTC
Organism: Datura stramonium; assembly: GCA_018107945.1. Classification (NCBI taxonomy): domain Eukaryota; kingdom Viridiplantae; phylum Streptophyta; class Magnoliopsida; order Solanales; family Solanaceae; genus Datura; species Datura stramonium. The sequence continues at coordinate 496,632 of JACEIK010000066.1, read as the reverse complement.
TTATGTTGTACCATTAGTTGTGAGTCGGTTGAGATGATTCTTGAATTGTGTCTAGACCATTTGTTGTTTCTACGCCGGTTAGCAAATTTGTGTTAGCTAAGCGGGTCTACTAGAACTGTAGTGTTGGCGTGTGATAAATTGGCCTTAAGGCGGCCTGGTTGGTAGATATGATTGGTCTTGATGTCATTATGTGTATGTATTGGTTGTCGAGCGTGTTATGCTATGACGTTACAAAGAACTAAAGTTGTTTAATTCCCCTTTCGGGCGGAGCCAATCCGAGAATGGCGAGGTAATGCCACTGCGTCCCAAGGTAAGTTTATTTCATACCTTAACGCTCAAGAGATGATATCTAAAGGTTGTATTTAACATATGGTTCGGGTAACAGGTGGAACATGAACATGTAATAGTCGGTCCACGTAGTAAATGAGTTCCCGAATGTTTGCCGAAGAATTTCTTGGGATTCCTCACGGAGAGAGAGATAGATTTTGCCATTGAATTGCTTCGAGAAACCTAGCGCGATATCCAATACCTCAGTATAAAATAGCCAATAATCTAAGCTAAGGGGAATTAAAGGAGTAGTTGAAAGATTTTCTCGAAAAAGGTTTATCCGGCTGAGTATTGTCGTAGTGGTGTGCACTAGTATTCGTGCGGAAGAAAGATGGATTGTTGAGGATATGTGAGTATAGGTTCTTGGAATAAGTTAACGATTAAGAATAAATATCCTTCCCGAGTTGATAACTGTTTGATCGGTTACAAGGTGCCGTGCTTTCAGAATATTGATTTGAGATCGGTGCCATCGGTTATGGGTTAGGGAAGTAGATGTCCCCACGGCGCTTTCGGGACCGGGTATGGGCTAGTATGAGTTTACGGTGATGTCATTTGGGCTTTACTAATGCCTTAACAACATGGGTGATGAATAGGGTGTTTTAAGCACTTCTTATGTATTCATAATCATTTTCATTGACGCATTCTAATTTACTCTCGATGCGGCCGAGCATGTGGGTTATTTGAGAGATGTGTTATAGACTCTGAGGCATAGGTTGTATCATAAATTTTTTGAGTGTGAATTTTGGTTAACATCTATAGCTTTCCTTGGACATGTAATTCAGTTTGAAGGTCTGAAGTGGATAGTCGAAAATAGGCGATAAAGAGTTGTGAACCCTTGATCCTACGAGAGATTCCGTATTTTTGCAGGTTTGGCGGTAACTATCGTAGATTTGTAGAAGGTTTTCTACTATCTTTATCTTAGTTAAAATTTGACTCTTAAAGAAGCTAAATTCCAGTGGTCAGAGGCGTGCGAGCACAGAAACACAGGAATTGAATGATAGGTTGACTTCAACGCACGGTCTTGACTCTTCGAAGTTACGAGAGGGTTATGTGGTTTATTGTAATGTAGGGATTTTTGGCTGTGTTTTTCATGCATCACGAATTGTCATGCCTATTCTTTGAGGCGGTTGAGAATCATGAGCGAAATTACCCTACCCGTGTGATCTAGAGTTGGCGGCGGTGGTGTTAGCGTAAAGATGCGGCGTCACTACGTATGGGGTGCATGTTGATATTTTTATAGACCACAGAGACTTGATACTTTTGTTCCAACGAAGGAGTTAAATTTACGAATAGAGAAGTTGGTTATAATTGTTGAAGGATTATGATGTTAGCATTTTCTACCAGCTGGCAAAGCTAATGTTGTGGTTGATCTTTAAGATGCAAGTCTATGGGCATCTTGAGTGATATAGAAGCGATAGAGTTGAATGGTGAATACAATGCAACAATGAGCTAATTTGCATATTCGGTTGCTAAATATTGAAGATGGAGGTGTAGTAGTTCGAGCATTACGGGAGCCACTCACGATGTACGAGAATTAAGCAACGATAATATGAGGGTCTGAAATAGATAGTCTTGAGATAACATTCCATAGCGAGAAATAGGCATTTTGTTTGAGTGTGGGCGGACGAGTTCTCAAATACCATACTCGTTATGTGTGCCAAATGTGGACAAGCTATAGGAACAAATCATGAGCGAAGCTCACTACTCTCGGTATTCGGTACATCCGGGTGCCACGAAGATGTATCGTGACAGAAACAAACATACTAGTTGAATGACATCAAAAAGGACATCACGGGTTTTGTGGTCAGTGTCATATTGGCAGCGGTGATGGTTTAGCACTAGTGGCCTGGAGGCTTGACTCAAAATATGTAGATTCCATCTTAGAAGTGGCAAGTGATTAATATGGATTTTATTATTGGGTTGCTGCGGACAAGTAAGTGTGACAACATTTGGATAATAGTAGATAGATTGACTAAATCAACTCACTTTTCTACCGGTCGGGGACGGCTTATGCCATGCTAGGTGTATATTTATATAATAGTTCACCTACATGGCATTCCTTTGTCTATTATTTTAAATAGAGGAACTTAGTTTACGGAAAACTTATGTAAGTCCTTCGAAGAAAATTTACAGGCACTCGAGGTGAATCTTTGGACCATATTTCATCCCCAAACCGGATGGAATAATAGTTATCGGGAAAGCATCAGAATGGCTCCATATGAAGCTTTGTATAGGCAAAAGTGTAGATTGCCAATCAAATTTGGTTTGAACATAGTGAAGTAGAGCTATTAGGGCTAGATCTAGTGCAACAGGAGTTATGGACAAAGTAAGCTTAGTAGATATCAACTTCGAGACAACTTAGAAGCGAGGCAATCTTATGCTAACATACGTCATCGGCGTTGGAGTTCCTTTGTTAATGATTGGGTCTTTCTTAAATGTGTCTCCTATGAAAGGATGATAACGTCAAAATATATTCTTAATTGTAAGAATATACACGGTCGTTGTATTAAAACAAGTAACTCGACCGATGATGGGTTGAATCCCATTAGGACTAGGGAGTGATGAATTCATGTGTCGATCGAGAAATTGATTTTAGCATGCACCATATAATTTAACATAAAATGAGGGAAAATGGGAGGTTGAACTTTGCGAGAGGATTACACAAATTGATTTAATGAATTAAGAGCAAAAGATCGGCTAAGTTGTTGTGATAGTAGAAAATGCTAGAGGTGCGCTGTAGATGGAATACTAACAAGATCGGGATAGACGAGGTCATCTCATAAGTTCGACAAATTATGTGAAAATAATCTTGGGAAATAGGTAGCATTAGCTTACCGGCACATTGACTACCTAGTACAAGTTTTCTCAAACTCTAGGCGCAATTGCATCTTAGAATTGATTTGGATCGGCAACTTACTCTCCTAGCTATTAGGCGCCAATTAGGAAGGAGAAAGTACTTTCAGCTATTTCTAGCCTAATTTTACAATATCCCATCCATACCCACTACTAGATTCCCTTCCAATACTTAATTATTCTCTCGGAGAGCAACAATCAAGCAAGTATAGATAGACCTATATCATCATCTAATGGATCTTCAATAATAGATTGCGGGAATCTAATAGATTTACATGAGTGAACATTATTGAGATGACTCTAGCAATACCCGAGTCCAATTAAGTATTCATCACCGCATACCTCTAGTTAATATTTTTATCAAATATTAAAAAACAAAAAAAACCAAAATAAATAAAAAAATTAAAAAAATTAAAAAAATTGAATTTAATAAGAAGAGTAAAAAAATCAAAAGAATAATTATCCTTCAACTACAACTGAAACTAAATAATACCAAAGAAGAAAATACAACAGAGTATCTTTCACAAAAATCAATCAAAATATCTTTCTCAACTAAAAGATGGTCTTCGGCTAAAGAGGAAAGATGATGTGATGTGTATTTGGCTTTCTCTCTAACTCTCCTATCTTCTTCCTCTCTCTTCTTCCCTTCTCTGATGTACTTCGCATTCTATTTATACCCTGAAAAAGTAGAGACACTGTTCCTTCCTTTTTCAGCAGTGGAAAATTATACCCTTAATAGCATCGTTTTGGGGCAGGCGAAGGTACCGGTGGTTCGCCCATGAAATTCGTGGTACTTAGGATACTTTCTCTTCTTCTTGATCATTTCCGGTGAACCTCGGTGATTCACCAGGCGTTTCTCCAATGCCAATCCGTGAACCTTAGGATCTTAAATCTCCAATTCAAAAGTTTTAAGAGTGTGGGTCGGCCCAGGCAAACGTCTCGCCACAGTGGCTCGTGGCTTGCCGATGGCATTCCTCTATAAGGAAAGTGACCCTCATATTTTAACTAGCATTTTGCCGATTAACACTTATGTTTTGCCGCTTCTACTCATTTCCTCATTTTTACCCCATTTTAGCTCTTTTCTTCAAACTTGGCATCTGCGCACAAAAATAGAAAAAGGGCATAAAATCCAAACATCAACTTTCGAGAACTAGACAAAAACTCAAGCTTTAGAGTCTAATGAGTTGGTAAATTACCAACTCATCAAACCCCCAAACTTGAATCACTATTTATCCTCAAGTAATACAATACTTCAACTATTGAGGAAGAGGTCACATTTCTTCACAATTAGACTTCGCGGAGCTACTGGACTATGACACCCCAAAAATACTCATCATGCTCACCAAAAAGGGAAGGGAAATACCCCAAAGTTCCAAACAATGAAGGTGTTTCAAGCAGGCAACAACTTTTTATCAAGTAAAGCTTTTTGAAAGGAATCATTAACCACAAAAAGGGCATTTCTCAGCCAAGTAACACATATAGCATCTCGAGTTGTAATCGTGAAACATTCCAAAGCTTGCCTTAGAGTTTGCACTCCTTGTTACATGTCCATACGAACTCTAAATGCTCTTGCATCCCTAAAAGGAATGATGCCACTCACCAAATATAAGGATCCCTATTCTCTTGGCTCTTTGATCATTTGAATGCATACCGAGGATCGGTGGAAGAGATGCTCGCACCTCTCCCAAAAGATATCTTTGATGCATACTGCCGGACCCATAGGCTTGCCCAGCTAAGTAATTCACTACTAATGTAGAGTAGTTGCACCTTGAATCATTTAGGACTTGTGGGTTGTGATGTAGGCTTAAGGTCAGGGTAGGATGAACATTTGACTATAGTGACTAGATCTTTCCTAATGCTTTTTATGACATGCCTTATAGCAATTTTGATCACTTTCAGCCTTCTTTCGTTTTTCTTATTGTAGTTGCTTTTTATTTTATTTAATACTCTCCTTATAACCCCTCTTTTGTTTCCACCACTAACCTTATTACCTCAAGAGGTAACACCAATTCACACAAATAGTCCTTTTCTTACTCGTCTTGTTGCGCACTTGGACAAAGGTGATGTTCCCTTCATAGCTATGATTCTTGTCTTTTTCCCCCTTGTTTTGCATACCCCAAACATAGGCACTTGCCTCATTTTCCACACTTTTTCTCATTCCCTTCTTGGAAGCCTTGAGCCTTGCCCAGCACTTATTTTGTCATTGGCTTTTAAGGAGAATGGGGGCCAAAGAGGTATTAAGAATGGTCTTAAAGCTTGTAATGTGGTTTCCAATGAAAAGTTTTAAGGCTTAAGATTGGCTAACAAAGTTAATGATCATGGAGGACGTATGGTTGAAGTGGCTAGCCAGCGAGGGCCTAAGGCGAGGGCCAAACATCACATTAGGACACCAAGCAAGCATACATCATAAGTCAAGCAAGGAATTTACAATACACAACCAAGATTACTATGCCACGGTGTCCACATTTGCTCGTTATCTCCATCTTCATGCCCTTGTTTTCACATTTTCATTCAAATCACAAGAAATATTTTAGTTTGATCTTAAAAGAACTTCACAAAAAAAACTCAAAGTGACATGCAATTTCCCTTAGAATGTTTCCACTCAATCCATCATAGGAAAAGCCAACTAGTTTGAGAAGAAAATTAACTAAAATAAAACAATGCTCCTTGGGAAAAGAAGCCATTGGTCAAAAGAAACCCTTGAAGTTTTAATTTCTACACTACTATATTTAGATTGGCGAAAATGAAACACAATTTTGGGGTAATCTCATTCAAAAATTTCAAATACGATGATTAAGCAAAGACCCCATTAGTCACTAAATACATTCACAAAAATCCCCAAACTAAATCATCCATTCATTCAAAGAACAAAACACGCCCGGAGCAGGGCAATCAATATCTATGACCAGGCCCAAAATTTGGACTTACTCAAACTTAAACAAAAAGTTAAGAAACAAATATTACCCCCCAGCAACGCTCATCCTCCCCACTTAATATCATAAATTATCCCCAATGTACATATGAAAAAGAACAATAGGATTATCAGCCTCATCGTCACCATCACCTCTGGTGGCATCACCATGCCCGGCAAAATGCGTCACCCGGCCTTTCAAATAAGTCATCAATTGGCCCCAGAAGTGGGTGCAACCATTGCCGCATCCAAAGCACTCATGGGACAACACAGTACAGTCCAGGCTTTTCCACTCTTGCACCTCGATTCGGAGGGATATGAAACTGACTCCATAACATCCACCCTCTAGCACAAAGTAAGCGACATTCTCGTATAGTGATTTGAGCTCCTTCTTGATAGTTTTGGCGGACGACATTGTGCTCCTTCATGTTTGGAGCACGAGAGAATGATAACTTCCTTAAAATGCTGGCTCGTGAAGCTGACCTTTATTTTTCCTTTGCCCTTGCTATTAGATTAGCGAGGGCCTTTCCTTCTGCCGGTGTTTCGGAGGATGACATGATGTGTTTTTCTGCAAAAAAGGAGTATATCGGTGACAAGACATTGAAATAGAAATCAAAGAAAAATAAATTAATCTAAAAAATTGAGAAGCAAGTGATGATCAAAAAATCATTGAAAGAGTTGGTGGTACCAGCGGAAAATCGATGGTTCACTTAGAAGAAAGAAAATTCGCGAGTCGCCGGCGGGCCGTAGATACTTAATAGAAAACTAGTGAAATACGGCCATTTTCGGTGGTTCAAGAGGCATTTCTCGATTGGGTTCGCGAACCACCAAAGTAGCACCGAGATTCACTCAGTAGCCAAGACTGATTTCGAGTGAACCAACGCCCCCAATGGCCCGTAGAATATCGACGTAAGTCTTAGGCTCCTGTTGTCCCAAATTGTGACTCATTACCTGGCACCCATGAACACATAGTCACCACAAACTATCAGTTGATAATTATACTCCATTCTACTTTGAAATTTATGACGTTTAGCACAAGATTGGCGTACACAGTCCCAATATTGACAGCGTTGTACTTTATGTAAATGGGTTACTCAAACTTCACCCTTTCATAATTTCATCATACAAGAACAAATCCACTCCAATTACAAAAATAACACATTCAAAATTTCAACGAGGAAGGGGAAGGAAATATTACTCCTACGAATCATTGTACCCATTACTAAGAATTAAAACAAGGGCGAGAAATGTTATGGAGGTGGAAGACTATTGCACACTCTTCTAGCCTCAAAGGAAAATAGCTCAAGATTGCGGGAGAGCACCTTCAAGTGATATAGAGTAGATAGTAAGAGTGAGATGATTTTGATGGTGAAATATGAGATGGTATTTATAGGTGGAAAGCGGGGCGTGATAGGGTGAGGAAGGTGTGAGTTTTAATGTGGGTGAGTTGGTGGGGAGTTGGAAGGTGAAAAGGTGTGAAAGTGGAGAGGGTGAAAATGAAAAAATGTGAGAATGAGGGAATGTCGGGTATTGGAAGACAAGAATGGAAAGAAAATGTTGGAAAAAGAGGGAAGCTATGGGAATACTTAGCCAAAATTAGAGTGGTTGGGAAGGTATTTGGGATTTTGTGGGCCGATCTTTCTAAATTCTTATTTTTTTACTCGGCAAGAGGTCGGCAGACGCTAAGCAGAATTCGCTTCGCCGCTGCTCTTCATTTAAACTTGTTTGTACTTGAGTGATTTTTGTTCCATCGGCGATGCAGCGGTTAACGAGTGGCTGCGTCCGCGGTTATCGCCGAATATTCAACCTAACTTAAGTACTACACTTGAATCGGCGATACCGGTGACCCACGAATCTGGTTCGGAGGTTCACTTAGGTGGCCTGACAATTCATGATTCAAACCTCATCTTTCTTCTTTGAGATCCATCGTCCTCGGTGATCCACGTTTACGGGCCCAGTCGGTTCGCGATCTTTCGTCGGGTCTTTCTTCTTGATTTGCTTCTTCCTTTCTTCTCATTTCTCGGTTCTAGACAAACAAAAACAACAAAAACATCAAACAATTCAACCTTTACTTGGGTTGCCTCCCAAGAAGCGCCTTATTATGGTAATGGCATGATGTAGTCTTTTTCAATTCTTCATTTTTGATGGTCATCATCACTTTCGTCTACCTCAGTTTCAATCCCTTATCCTCATCATCATTTTGCAATACTCTAATCACCTTGCATTCGGGTGGAGTTCCAGCTGACGAACATACCTTGAAGGTGACTTCCTCACCACCAACCCGAAATTTTAACTCTCCAAGTTCCACATGTACTGCTTTGCTCTCATTGTAACAAAGGTCTTCCCAAAAATATGGGAACTTCCACATCCATGTCACAATCGGATAACAAAATCGGTCGGGGAGAATGAACTTGTCCACACGCACCAGTACATCTTCTAGAACTACAGGTCTTTTGATTGACCTATTTGCCATTAGTAGCCGCATCGATGTTATTTTCGTGCTTAGGGCCTAATTTCTTAAGAGTAGGGGCATTAGATTTATACTTTTAGAGATCATATAGAGCCTTATTAAACACAAAAATCCCCAATCGTGCATGGAATTATAAAAGCTCCGGGGGTCTTCCTTTATGGGGAGCAAGGTTGCTCATCATTACGCACTCTGTTAGTGCGTCTTCTCTTCATTTCCCGGCATCAACCACCTTATTTTCTTCGACAAATCTTTCATAAACTTTGCATAATCGGGCATTTGGATCAAAGCATCCACTAATGTTATGTTTATGGACAACTTGATAAACATGTCAAAAAATTTCTTTAAGCGATCCTCCTTCTTTTCGTGGTTAACCATTGCCGGATACGGTGGTGGGATTCTTGATTCAACCTTATCATCCTTGGGAGCCTTCATGCACGCCTCTTAATCATCGCGTGAATGTGGATCTCATCGTCTTTTCCTCTGTTTCTTCCTCAATGTTTTCTTCATTCTTTGGAATCATTGGCATTTTATCAACCGCATCTTCATCAACTACTTTCGGGTTCTCCACCTCACTAGGCTTTCTGAGGCATCTCAATCTCTTGCCCTTTGCTAGTGACAAATAGCCATATATTGACCCTCTTTCTTTGGATTAGGCATTATATCACTAAGTAGTGTTCCAATCATTCTCGAGTTTTGTCACGGCCCGTACGTACACCCGGATCATAAACACGGGACAAGGGACCACTAGAGACCCCAAGTCGACCCATGGCACTTGCATAAAACTAATCTCATCCAGAATAAGCGGAATGATAATCATAGAAAACATAGCGAAATGTAATTATAGCATAACATCGGGAAATCTTGGACATATACATAGTTGAGCGATACATGCCCAATAGAAAGGCTCTAATACATAAGATGGGTTGATGGGACAACGCTCCCAATTAACCAAACAAATGCGAAACATAAAAACATGAAAGTCTATCAAAGCGGCCCTCGAAACATGAGGATTCACCAATAAGGGTAGAAAGCGTGAGTGAATGGACTAAGGGTAGGATGAGGCGAGATATGGACCTTGTATCATGAAACGATGCAAAATAGAAAGTACGCGATCCGTACGTGGAATGTGCGAGTATGTAGAGTTAGTAAAATGTCCATTTTAGAGTAAATAAAACTCATAAATAAATATATAAGAGAAGGAAATCATGCTTACATCAAATCTTCGTAATAAAACATAAGGCTCAAGACTTTCAAATCATTCACAATCATTCATTTTCATTATCGTAAGTAAACTTCATCAAAACATAACTTGAGCCAACAACATAAACATTACAATGCATAAAACATGTGGAGCAAATGGGAGGACTCGTCTGAGCACCCATCATGTTACGGCCTTTCACATGATGCCTCACTATCTCTCTCAAGTGGGCAAGCCAACCTGTCTTTCGGTGAGGGTTATCCATAAGGCGTGATATAACATTTGAGGGGATCATTATCAATACAATATATCATTAGCTCCACGGTGGCACGTGGTTATGAAGAGACTCTGCCGGTATAGTCCTTTAAACGTCGCCTTTGCTTTCGATGCGGCACGGCTCCAAAACATGCATATAGGCTCATATATAAATCAATAACACATGCATTAAGATTCATTGGCTAGAATATAACATTTACTCATCATGGATCCCCTTTAAAACAAGCTTAGCCAAAAATCATGACCCTTTCACTCATCAACATCATAAATCGATAAATCATGTAATTCACTTCATAAATCATAAATCATCTTCAACATGTGGGCATTGCCCAATACTTCATTATATTCAATTCTTTCAAAATATGCTCGTAAAATGGGAGTTTGGAATCATGCTTTTCCATCATCAATAAACTCAAACTATAGAGTATTCATCATAAATCATAACTTCATGAGCTTTCATCAAATGGGCATTTTCGATTTAAAAGATTGAAACATGATTTTTAAGGAAAATAATGTAAAACCTGCCCATCATTCATAATTAATTAATTAAAAATCAATTAAATCAAACCCATAAAGAGAAATCACATTTTCATGCATTTGGGAGAAACTCCAGAGACTTGGATAGAAGGATTCATGATTTAAATTGAATTTTGGGCATGGGTGAGGAAGAATTTCACCCATTCTAAAACCCTACATACCTGGGATTGGATTGATTTCGAGGTTTCTTGAATACCCACAAAGAAATTGAATGGAAATTTGGGGAAGAAGACCTTGAATCTCTCAAAAATCTCTCTAAGCTTTTGCATGAGAATGGGCTTGCGTAAAGGACTTAATTCATCTTATCTCACTCAGAAAAATATCCAAAACGACGTAGTTTAGTCCTTAGGAACTTAGAAATTATGAAAACACCCTTATAAAAATGTAGAAAAATTACAGTCGTGTTTGAAGTTCCCACAGGGACCTCATGGGTCGTTGCCACCAGGGCACGAATCGTGGTCATGGTCAGATTCGTCCACTATCCAAAACATCCAAGGAAACCCCAAGGGTGACTTCACGAGTCGTGATGTTAGACCATGACTCGTGGTCACCTTCCGTAGCTACTTGCCCATCAGAACTTGCCAAACCTCCAAGGTAGGCCACGCGTGACCTCACGAGTTGTGAGGTCTTACCACGACTCATGGTCGGGCCCATGTCCTCCTCACTTAGGCCTTGCCAAACTATGTTTGACCACAAGTAACCTCCGCGACCGTGGTCTCCTCGAATCCACCTCATGGGTCATTCTATGACTGGTGCGAATTTTCGGTTTTCTCTATTTTTACTTGAGTCGATCCTTGGGTTCTCGGTGAATAACAATATCTCCCCCTTTGGAACATTCATCCTCGAATATTAGAAACATGCGAGAAAACTCGAAACAAGTATCACCATGCAAATTCTGGAATTGTTTAAGTCGAAAACTAATGGAATGACTACCTACGAAAAAAAGAACTACATAGAACTTAATTCGGCATCACATACATATACCATATCATAAAACAAACTTGAACATATGAGCGAACATGAAAATGCGCAAGGTTTGGGTAAAATTGATACCTCAAGCGGCGAGTCGGTAGGGAACAAATGAGGTATTTAGCTATCATATACGTGACTTACCATGTTTCTCCTCAGCTTATCTTCGATTTCTCCATAATACTTTAACTAGAAGCTACTTCTTTGTTCCTCGGCCTCAGAACTTGACGATCCAAGATCTCCACTAGAATTTCCTCATGCTGAGGCTATCCTTTACACCAACGGCGTACTTTGGGACTACTAAAGTTGGATCACCCAAGAACTTTTTTTCAGAGATACATGAAGCAAGGATGAAATAAAGCTAATTCGAAGGCAAGTCCAACTCATACCCCGAGCCACCAGCTCTCCTCATAACTAGGTAAGGATAAACGTCGCGAGTTTGAGTTTTCCTTTCTTCCCGGCTGCATGAACCCCTTCATAGTAGATACCTTTAGAAATATCCGAGTAGTCACATTAAACTCCGGATCCACTTTTCCTCACGTAGGCATATGATTTCGCGACTCGAGTGTTTTGCTTAGGTCCGCCCCCATCAAGCTGAACCTTCATGCCCGCCTCGTGAACCGAATATGGTCCTATCATAAGCTGCTTTGCCAGCCTCAAAACCATCCAGATGGTAGATCTACACCTTAGCTCATAAAGAGCCTCAGGCAGTTCCATATTAATATTGGAGTGATAACTGTAATTATAGGCAAACTCAATAAATGGTAAATGGTCATCCCAACTTCCTTTGAAATCCATAACACATGCCCTCGGCTTATCCTCGAGGGTTTGAATGGTGCCTAGCAGTGGCGTCTGTTTGCAGGTGGAAGAACATCTTGAGCTTAACTTGCATCGAGTCCTTTTTGAAAAGAACGCCCGAGAATTGAGAGATGGCGAGGTACCTCGTGCAGAAAAATAATAGACAAGGGCACTCAAAGTCAAACCAACTCCTGAATATGTTTGGCATAATCGTCCACTAAATCTGTGGTCTTGGCTGGTAGGAAGTGTCGTCTTGAGTTAACCTATCCTGACCACCCAAATGGAGTCATAGTTTTGGCTAGTACGAGGTGAGCTATAAGCAAATCCATGTTATTTCCTCTTTGCTTCCAAGTGGGAATGCTAATATCCTAAATTACACCTCCCGGCCTTTGATGCTCGACTTTCACTTGCGGCAGTTTGGACATTTAGCTACGAACTGCAATATCCTTCTTCATACCATCCGCTGATAGATTTCTCACAAGTCCCGATACATCTTAATGGATCAGGATGGATAGAATATCTACAGTACCATGTGCCTCATGCAATATCCAAACTCTCGAAATTATCGGCGTCTGAAACACATTGTCGACCACTGTGTCGTAGCACCCCCATCTCCCCCTTGGCGAGAAAACCTCCACCTTTTGACTGCATTCACTTAACTACCGGCTTAGTAAAAGTGAGATCCTCATCTTGCTTAGATTTGACATTGACCACTAAGGATGATTGACCCATTACACTGTAATCTTGCCATCGGTTGAGTCGAGCAATCTAACTCCGAGTCTTACCGTCCGTGGAAATCCTTCACCAACTCCTTCTTTCCCTCATCCACATGGGATACACTCTCCTTAGAGAGGCTAAGTGTCACAGGCCAACTTTGGCCTTGCCGCAGTGGTAAAGGACACTCATGTCATAGTCCTTAAGTAACTCCAACCACCTTCTCTACCAAAGATTTAGATATTTCTATGTGAACATATATTTCAAGACTTTGTGATCTATAAATAATCCACATGGACCCCATACAAGTAATGTCGCAATATCTTGATACAAACACCATATTGGCTAACTCAAGATCATGGGTCGGCTAGTTCCTTTCATGAACCTTAAGCTGTCTCCAAGGCATATGCTATAACATTCCCACGCTGCATCAACAAACATCCCGGTCAGGAGCTCTCGAAGCATAGCAATACCTTTACAAAGCCATAAGTGCCCTCGGGTAAGAGTATTACTTGGAGTCTTGAACTAAGTCGGGTGTTCAACTCTTGGAAGCTTTTCTCAGAAGCATCGTACCATTGGAACTTCACCTTTTTCTAAGTCAACTTGGTCGGTAGGATGCAATTGATGAAAATCCTCAACAAATCTTCGGTAGTAACCGGCTAGACCCGGAAACTCAGAATTTACGAAGAATTCACCAGTTAGGTAGTCTTTACCAGTATAATTTATGGGAATCTACCATTCTGCCTTCACTTGACACCACATGACCCAGAAATTCCATAGAATCTAGACAAAATTCGCACTTATTGAAATTTGCATATAGCTGATGATATCCTTGATGAAGTGCAGTACTGCTCTCAAGTTAGGGGCATGCTCCTCCTCGCTCCATGAGTATATTAAGATGTCGTCAGTAAAGACACAATCACGAACATGTCCAAATATTCCTTGAACACCTTTGTTCATTAGATTCATAAAAGTTGCGGGGAGCATTGGTTGGTTTGAAAGACATAGCAGCAAATTTGTAGTGACCTGTCCAGGAGTCTATGGCCGGTGCGGGATGTAACTCTCCCATTTCTTGGTAGTGTTACCAGGCTTACGAGATCAATCTTGGAGAAACACTTGGACCACTGAAGAGTGGTCAAACAAATCATTGATCCTAAGTAAGGAAATTTTTGTTCTTGAAGAGTAACCTTGTTCAATTAGATAGATAATACACGTGCGAAAGAGAGCGGATGGTTCCACATCGAACAAATAAAGCTGGTGCACCACTATGAGCTAGCTTGGTCTAATGAATCCGCATCGATAGATCCTTTCGCGATCCTTCAATTCCCTTAGTTCGGTAGGGCCATCTGTGGGAGGAATAGAGATAGGTTGCGCGTGTCGGGTAATAGATGTCTAGAAATCTATTTCCCTTTAGAACACGAGTAAAATCATCGACGCCTTCGGATATTCGCATACCACCAATGTGACCAAATAGTCGGGGACTCGGACTCCAGCATCCTTAACCTAACTAGGTGGTACATTCAACCTTTAGAGATCATCTTCTTGTCCTTAAGATAGGAAATAAGCCCAGGCACTTTGGTTCTAGAACTACCTTTCCACTCGACAACGACTGCATAGAAAAGTGAAATTCCACGGGTCCTACAATTAATCGAGAAGCATAACATGGATGCGCCAATCCCTTGCCAAGAATAATAATGTCAAAGTTGTAATGGCTAGCCTACAAGGTTTTAGGAGGTAACCTTATGCAACAGTGGCGGGCATTCTCATATACTCGTCTAGCTATGTAGAATCACCAACGAAATTAGGCGAAAATGGTTCGACAAGATCTCGGGGACTAACTCCAAGGCTACTAGCAATGTAAGGAGTCACTAAGAAAAGGTAGCTCCTAGATCTAGCAAGGCATAAACATCACTATGAAAGACATGCAACACACCCATGACCACGTACGAAAAAAGTCTCATGCTTTCTTGGCGTGAGGCAAGGGCATAGAATCGATTTTGCACTATCGCCAGCTCCACTAGTCGATGCTCCCTACGGAGTGGAATGAGTTTGAGTTGTTGTTGTCAAGCGGCATGTGCGTGACCCCATCATCACCATTTTTGTCTATCATATGGGCATGCTTAGCGTGCCCAAATCTACCACACCACATGGAAAACATACGAGCAGAGCAGCACTCATCGGCATGACTCTTTGCCCTTCCCGCAGTGGAAGGTATATAGCCCAGGTGCCCCTCGGTCGTCGACCTAAAGCCATTGCTCCTCTAATCGCTCTGAGCCTGAATGGAACACAAGCGTGATGGTGTTGGGGCTAGTGACCTCTGCTAAAGCGCTGGATGGTAGCCACCGCGGACCTCTAATGTGAAAACCAACGGTGTCGTCAGGGCCCTCTTTCCTCTCTCTTCCCTCGCGTGAAATTTGCCTCCATTGCTAGGCGTACAACAACATGCGAGGAAAGTCCATATCCGTGGAGCATAGAAGTCGGCAATCCTTGTCCAAATAACCGGCCACACCATGAACAAATCGGCTCACAGCGCCCTCGATCCATCACTAAATCTGGGGCGCACTTTGACAAATGAGTGAACTTCAGCGAATGCTCTAGCACCCGATCATCATTCACCTTTGAGGTTCGCAAACTCGAGCACTTCGGCCCTCATCTCCTGAGGGGAAGAACTTTTGTCGAAAGGCCATGTGGAATATCCCATCTAATAGGGCTGCTCCCCTACCCATACGTCTTAATTGCTTGTACCAAATATAATAACCTCTTTTAGAGCGATAAGAGGCAAAGTCCCACACGCTCCCATTGTCACCCCGCAACCTAAGTGACCTTTAAGAATGTACCAACATCCCGAATAGCCGCCGCTTCGCGTGGGCGGCGCTCTAGTGCACGGGGCTCTTGAATTGGTGGGAACTGGCATTCTTATGGTCATTGCCATCTCTTGTGGCCTTCATCGTTTTATTCCTCCTTCCATTCCTCTTCGAGCCGTAATTATAAATCATGAATCGCACAAATTAGAAGGATGGAAAGGCTTTTTAATCGCATGACATAGAACATAAAAGAAGGGAACATTTCCTAATTGTCTAGTAGCCTCTTCATCATAAGTGTGGTGCGCTTCACACCTATGAAAAGACTCTACTTAACATGGATTTCGGACACCTAGGACACTAAAAAACCTATATGGCTCTGATACGAGTTTGTAACGACCCGAACATACACCCGGATCGTAGACATGGGAAAAGGGACCCCGAGAGACCCCAAGTTGACCCATGCCACATGCATACAACTAATCACATCCGAATAAGAGGAATGATAATCATAAAAATATAGCGAACGTAATTATAGCATAACATCGGGAAATCTTGGACATATATATAGTTGAGCACTACATACTTGTCTGAAAGCCTCTAATACATAAGATGGGT
This sequence comes from Datura stramonium, assembly GCA_018107945.1. Taxonomy (NCBI): domain Eukaryota; kingdom Viridiplantae; phylum Streptophyta; class Magnoliopsida; order Solanales; family Solanaceae; genus Datura; species Datura stramonium. Next base: position 480,160 of record JACEIK010000066.1, on the reverse strand, counting down.
TGATGGGACAACATCCCCAACTAACTTGACCATCTTGAAACATAAATAACATGAAGGTCTGTCAAATGGCCTCGGAACATGACTAATCACTAATAAGGCTGGTGTAGGCCGAGATGGACTAAGGGTGGTGATCTGAGATCCAGGACCTTGTATCAGCGAAATGATATAGAATAGAAGTACATGAATTCGTCGTAGAAATGTACCAAATATGCGAGGTATGTAAACGGACATTTTAGAGTAAATAAAACTCATTAATAAATATATAAGAAAGATATCATGCTTACATCAAATCATCATAATAAAACATAAGAGGCTTTCCAGACTTTCAAATCATTCATATAATCATTCATTTCATAATCGTAGTAAACTTCATCAAAACATAGCAGGGCAACAACATAAACATAACAATCCATACAATATGCGAAACAATGGGAGGACTCGTCATAAAAGACACCATCATGGTAGATCCTTTCATGATGCTTGCTTATCCTAGCTCAAGTGGGGCGGGCCAGGCCACAGCCTTTGCCAGGCAAGGGTCGAGCATTAGGCGTGATATAACATTTGAGGGGATCATTATCAATACAATATATCATTAGAAACCCACGGTGACACGTGGTTATGAGACACCGGCATAGTCCATTGAACGTGAGTGCTCGGTACTAGACACGGCTACCAAAAACATGCATATAGGCTCATACATAAATCGATAACAGCATGTATTAAGATTCATTGGCTAGAATATAACATTTACTCATGGATCCCCTTTAAAACATTCTTATCTAAGAATCATAGGCCCTTTTCATCGGCCAACATCATTAATCGATAAATCATGTAATTCACTTCATAAATCATAAATCATCTTCAACATGTGGGAATTGCCCAATACTTCATCATATTCAATTCTTTCAAAATATGCTCGTAAACATGGGAGTTTGGAATCATTCTTTTCCATCATCAATAAACTCAAAATATAGTGTATTCATCATAAATCATAATTTCCATGAACTTTCATCAAATGGGCATTTTCAATTAAAAAGATTGAAACATGATTTTTAAGGAAAATAGTGTAAAACATGCCGTCAGTCATAATTCAATAATGAAAACTTAATTAATCAACCCATAAATAGAAATCATATTTTCATGCATTTGGGTAAAACCCAATAGATTGAATAGAAGGATTCATGATTTAAATTGAATTTTGGGCATGGGTGAGGAAGTATTTCACCCATTCTAAAACCATACATACCTAGGAATGGAATTATTTCGAGGTTCCTTGAATACCCACAAAGAAATTGAATGAAAAATTGGGTAAGAAGACCTTGAATCTCCTAAAAATCCCTCAAAGCTTTTGCATGAGAATGGGCATGCATAAAGGACTTAACTCATCTTATCTCACTCAAAAAAATTTCCAAAACGACGCGGTTATGCCTTAGGAACTTTGAAATTATGAAAACACCCTTATTAAAATACGGGAAATTTAGAGTGCCGGTCCCCACAAGGGACCTCATGGGTTGTTGCCTCGAGGGCACGGCTTCTGGCCATGGTCCATTAAGTACCTTTATTCCAGCATCTAAGGGCGGTGACTTCAGTGGAAATGTCGAACCCGAGGCTCGTGGTCACCTTCGAAGTGGCCCTATAGTGCCCATCGACTTGCCAAACCTCCAAGGTAGACCGGGGTGACCTGTAGTCGTGAGTCGGCGGCTCGTGGTGATCCAGTGGCCTCCTCACTCGAGGCCTTGCCAAACCATTCTAACCACAAGTCACCTAATGACTCGTGGTCACTCCTCATGACCCACTTGGGTTTTGGTGACCTAGTATGAATTTTCAATTTTTCTCCATTTTGCCGAGTGCGATCCTTGAGTTCGGTATAACAGGTTCATTTGAGCGCTTTTTAATATTGTTATTATCACTCGGTTCATTTGAGCAGATAGGTGGGTCATTTGAGCTTCCAAATTCTTGATGGAGGCTGTGTGAGAACTTACTGTTTGAGTGAGGTTAGACACCTCCCCTCTTAATTCTTTCACCCCACTTTCGGTTGACTCCACCTTCTACAAAACTCGTGAGAGCATTTCTTTGATTTTGGATCTGTCCGCATCAATTACCCCTGGTTGATTTTGAGTATTTCCAACTTTGGGAGGTGGAATGTATGGATTTTCACTTCGATGGTAACAATCACCTTCTTGGTTTGGCTCTCTATTACTCTATCTCTCATTCCTTTCAAGCCATCTTTGTTGTTCACGATTTCTCCACCCTTGGTTATCATTCCTTTGGCGCCATGGGCCTTAGTTTGCTCCTTTAAAGACAAGTTGAGTCCCTCCCATATGGTTACCCATATATTGGAATTCTTCATCATATCTTGGTGGTGAAGGCTCTCTTTCATATTTCAGGGGACCTTGCATTCCCACAACCTTTACCACCTTAGGACCTACTCCCATCACATGTTTGGTCATCAATTCTAATTGTGTCATCATCTTGGCAAGAGTCTCATCCCTCTCATCATCCCTTTTTCGCAACTCCGCCGCCAATGCACTTGAGCTGATATGATGAATGGACACACTCGTCTCCCTTATGTGCCAAGCCCTGTTGGTTTTTGTCATTCGGTCAAGGAGAGCTTTGGCTAACCCATGTGTTTGGTCCATAATTAATCCCCCATCTAGGTTGTTGGAAACATAATTGTTGATTGAATCAAGGGCCCTATAGAAGCTTTGGGGAAGCACTCCATCCGGTAATCCATGATTTGGGCAAATAGAAACCTTCTTTTTAAACCTTAACCATGCCTCATGCAAAGGCTCTCCTTGTTGGTTTGAAGTTTGTGATATCATCCATCAGTTGTAACATCTTTGAGGGAGGGAAAAACCAATCTAGGAAAGCCTTGGTTAACTCTTGCCACGAAGTAATACACCCCGGAGGAAGTTCCTCTAGCCACATTGTTGCTTCCCCCATGAATAAGAAAGGGAAGAGTCTCAACCTGATTGATTCTTGACTAATGTTTGTGATGTTGAAGGGCTGGCAAATTTCTAAGAAATTCCTCAAGTGCCAATTTGCATCTTCACTTGGTTTGCCACCGAAAAGCCCTTTCATATGCAATAACTGCAACATGGTACTAGTAACATGGAACACCACATTCCCTATTGTCGGTAGTAGGCGAATGGCGCCTGCAACTTCCGACATCACAGGATTATCTTCTTCAAGTTCCATGTTCCCCTCCACTGAGCTATCTGCTGCTTGGGAGTGATGGCTCATGAGGCGGTGAGATCCTAACAACACAATAGAAAATCAAATCAAGTAGCTACGATGCACACTAATTCAACTTAACAATCAATCACAAGATCATCAAATGTCAGTCCCCAACAACGGCGCCATTTTTTATAATGTCCAAAATATATTCTTAAATCAAAGAATATACACGGTCGTTGTATCAAAATTAGTAACTTGACAGGTTGTGGGGTCGAATCCCACGAGGATTAGGGTGTGATGATTTCAAGTGTTGATTGAAAATTTGATTTTAGCATGCACCATATAAATTTAACATAAAAATGAGGAAAATGGGGAGGTTCAAACTTTGCAGAGAATTACAAAAATTGATTTAATGAACTAAGAGCAAAATATTAGCTAAGTCATTGAGAATAGTGTGAAATACTAGAGGCGCGGTGTAGATGGAATACTAACTAGATCGGAATAGGCCAGGTCATCTCATAAGTTCAACAAGTGTAAATAATCTCGGGAAATAGGTAGCCTTAACTTCCCAGCCTATTGACTACCCTTAGCTAGAGTTTTCTCAAACTCTATCTGCAATTTAGCACAACCTGAATTGATTTGGATTAGAAACTTCACTATCCCTAGCTATTAGCTGTCAATTAGGAAGGAGAAAGTATTTTCAGCTATTTATAGCCTAATTTTACAATCTCCCATCCATACCCACTACTAGATTCCCTTTCAATACTTAATTATTCTCTCCCAAGAACCAACCAAGAAACTATAGATAGACCCATATCCTCATCAATGGATCTTCAGTAATAGATTGAAGGGAATCGAATAGATTTACACTTAATTGAACATTATTGAGATGACACTAGAAATACCTAGTCCAATTAAGTATTCATCATCACACGCCTCTAGTTAATAGTTTTAGCTCCTCATAATTAAGAAATTCAAAAACACAATCATCAAAGGCACAATTGAATTTAATAAGAAGAGTAGATAAATCAAAAGCACAATGATCCTTCAACTACAACTGAAACTAAATAATACGAAAGAAGAAAATAGAGCAGAGTATCTTTTACAAAAATCAATCAAAATCCCTTTCTCAGCTTAAAGATGGTCTTCAGCTAAAAGAGGAAAGATGATGTGATGTGTACTTGGCTTTTCTCTCTAACTCTCTATCTTCTTCCTCTCTCTTCTTACCTTCTGTAGTGTAATTCTCATTCTATTTATACCCTGAAAAGTAGGGTACTTTTCCTTCCTTTTTCCGCAATGGAAAATTATACCCTCAATAGCATCATTCTGGAACCGACGAAGGTACCAGCGGTTCAATGATGAAATCCGTGAACCGTTGGATACTTGCTCTTCTTCTTCAGTCATTTGCAGTGAACTTCGGTGGTTCACCCGGCGTTTCGCTGATGCTAATCCGTGAACTTCTAGACCTTAAATTCTAATTCCAAAAGTGTTTGAGTGTCATTCGGTGGCTGAACCGACATCTCGCCGCAGGTGACTCGTGAACCATTGATGGCATTCCTCCTATGAGGTAGTGACTTTCATCTATTAATCGATGTTTCGCCGATTAACACCTGCATTTTGCTGCTTCTTCTCATTTTCTCCTTTTTACCCAATTTTAGCTCTTTTCTTCAGACTTAGGCATCTGCACACACAAAATCAAAAAGGGCATAAAATCCAAATAATCAAATCGAGAACTAGACAAAAACTCAAGCTTTAGAGTATAATGAGTTGGTTAATTACCAACTTATCAAAGGCGTCATGCGATTTAGCCGAATGGGCAAGCTGAGCCCTAGATATGTTGGGCCTTAAAGAGTTATCCACAGGATAGGCAAAATAGCCTATTAGTTAGAGTTGCCACCTGATCTAGCGGCAGTCCATCCAATATTTCATGTATTTATGTTGCAGAAGAGTATAGGAGATCCGACCCATATTATGCTATTGATGATGTCTAGATTTTGAACTAAGGAAGTTGCTTTGGTCAAAGTATTGCGGCGAAGTAATAACATCAAAGAGGTAACTTGGGAGGATGAGGAAGAAATGAAGAAGAAGTGCCCTAACCTTTTTACGATGTTGACATGATATTGAGGTATGTATTTTATATCTAAGTTATTTAGTATGTGTTTTGAAGCATGTTAAGCGAAGTTAATTCTCATTCAAGGATGAATGTTCCTGGGGGTGGGGGGGAGGAAGTTACACCACAAAACTTTTTTTGATAATTATTTGATGTTTATATGTTATGCTAAGGTAATTACAGCTTGTATATTGGTTGTAGATGAGGAGGGAACATGTATGAAAGGAAAAGAGAAGAGTATGTGAAGTTCATAAGTAAGGGTTAAATTTAAAGGACAATATCTCCCAATCTATATTGAGTTAGAAGTACCACAACCTATCAAATTAAAGGTCTTTGAGTCTAATTTTTAGAACATCAAATCATTCATTAATCAAAATTCAGATTAATAAGTTATGGGAATTTTACCTAGGCACCCCGAACGGTGACGTGGGCATGACATCCTAGCGCCTCCACCGTCGTATTTACTGAAAATCATATTTGCACTTGTAGAAAGAATTTCCATTCTAATATAAATTGACCAGATTGCTATGGATTCCATTTCTCTATCAATTCCAGTAGCTAGAACAAACAAAAGCAAGGAGGAAACATCAAGCTAAGTTCAAGCAAATCACAATACAAGTTGGGAATTCCTTGCTAGTGTCCAAGGGGTTGTTTTGGAGCTCATTTTGGCAAGGTTTTGAAGGTGGTTTGATGAGTTTTAAAAGCTATTCCGACTTCATATATATCCATCTTTGAATAGGGATTATAATCTATAGGAAAGGTAATGCCCTCTTTAAACCTCTCAAATTGCAAAGCGAAAAGCTGGAAATTGGCAGCTAAGTGAGCTGCCGAAGGACTGTTTTTGAGCTGATTTTTTCTCGTTTTTATTAGGATTTTTGGAGGTTTTTTGGATGAAATTATACTTCATATTGAGGGGAAGAATTACAGAAGAAGCAAGGTAAAATTCCCTATTGTTTCTCCCTCAAAAGCTAGTGAAAGTAGTAGAGAAAATGGCTAAATGTTGTTGATGTTTCCGTGTGTTGTTATTGCTTTTGTGACTGCCTTTGGTATGTTATTTTGGGCTACATTTTTACTAAATATTAAGCTTGTTTTTATCCTATAAATCCATGGAATTAAGGAGTTTGAAGGCTGGTCATTGAAATAAAAATAGGCTAAAGAAAAATTCGTCGGAAAAAGATATGTTAAGGCGTCCTATCCTCATTGTTCAAGCACAAATATATACTGCTGAATGGGCTAATATTCTAATTTCTTTACACTCATATTGAAGAAAGTATAATTCTGTATGAAGGGCAAAAAGTGCATGTCATTGAGTGTGAATCTTTGAAACATTTGGAACAAGTAAATGTGAGATGAAATTCGTGTTACTTCCAATTGTGTTGTAGTTATAAATCGAGTCTAAAGTCCCATTATCACGGGAACCACGATCTTTTCCTTTACTATGTGATGTTAAATATGTTTAAAGGTCTGGTTGCTAAGTGAAGTTGGTGAAAGAGCTAATATGACGACGTGTAAACGGGTTTAAGCTATGTAAAGATGTTGCAAGCTATTAAGGGTAAATGATCTTGTCGAAGTGGATATTAATTATCATGATTGTCCTTTATCTTATATATATTTTATACGGTATGTGAGGCTAAGGGTAGATTCCATTATTCCTCTCCCTTAAGAGAAATGTTAGGTTATCGAGTTCCTAAATCCAAAATGTGCCTAAGTGCTGTCTGTGGAGCTTGTTGAATTCCTTATGTCGCCCGAACCTTCTTATAACTTTTAAAGTCATTTATTATATTCATCTAGGTGTTATTTGAAAGGTTTATGTGTTATATATGCTTATATGCAACTATAAATTATGAAAGAGGCCTATTCAGGTCGTAGTCTTGGAATTTGTCATTTTTGTTTTATGCAATATTTGTCAGAGAGACATGATATGAGCCTAGTCGGCTCCAGATATGAGACTATGAACTTACCACCGACCTATTACATCCGGTGGGAAGTTTTCCTTTGGCATATTTGATATATGAGACTTATGACCTTACCACCGACGTGGTTATGTCAGGTAGGCAATTGTCCTTCAGATATGAGACCATGACCTTACTACCAATGCCATTATGTCAGGTGGGCAGTTTTCCTTCAGATATGAGACTATGACCTTACCACTGACGTGGTTATGTCAGATGGATAGATGTCCCTTCAGTTATGAAACCTCTAAGACGACCATTTCGGTAAGGCAGTATTGATTGACCGGACTGGGTCATTATTTGATTAGGGGATCTATTGCTTATGGATAATGTAGTGTGACTTGTACATGTTCTTACTTGATTGTATTCACATGATGTATCATATTTTGTTCAAATATCAATTTCCAGAGTCGTAGGTTGTATCTATTCCCTACTTTGATTTTATGTATTTTGAATGTATTTATGTTTACTATTTTAGCCTTACATACCAGTACATTTCATTCATACTAGCGCCCCTTCACCCAGGGACTCCCTTTCTGCAATCATGCTGCATGTACAGGAAGAGGATCAGATCAACAGTCCCAATAGGAGCCTAATTTCAGCATCGTAGTGGTATGCTCCTTTCTTCCAGAAGCTATGTTTCCTTTTTTACCATTTGAGTTGTGTACAGTTGGGTAGGCCAGGCCGTGTCCCGTGCATTTCAGTTGCCTATTCTTTAGAGACTTGAGTGGACTAATTATATAGCTGTTTGGGTTGTGTGGCCATGTTAGCCTTTTGTTGTGTAGTTTGGCTTATTGTAGCCTTGTCAGCTTTTCAGTTATTTAATTGTTGTTGTGGAGACCTCATTAATCCAATATCTATTTTGGTTGGCATCAGGGGGTGGACTGGTTGGCGTTAACATTACCAGTATAGAGGCTATATAGTCGATCTCTTGATAATCTTAGGGTCGAGTGTCAGTTGCACCTTTTCCCAGCTTTGGGGCGTGATAGTAGAACCCGATCAATAGAGTTTTAATTTCCAGATAAACCAGTTCTAGAGTAGAAGGGTAGTTCGATGGTGCTAGTAGTTTGCTTTGTCTCCTACCTTAAGGCCAGTAAGATGATCTCCAAGGGTTATGTATACCATTATTTTCGGGTTAAGGATTCTAAGTCCAAAACCTCGACTCTTCAGTCAGTCCTGGCTATATGAGAATATTCGGATGTGTTTGCGGATGATCTACTAGGATTCCCACTCGAGCGAGAGATTGTCTTTAGTATCGACCTTCTCCTTGATACACAACACATATCTATTCCTCCTTATAGAATAGCTCCAGCTGAGCTTAAGAAGTTGAATGAACAATTTAAAGGTATCCTAGATAAGGCTTTCATAAGGCCTAGTAAGTTCCCGTAGGGTGCTCCAATCCTTTTCATGAAGAAAAAAGATGGTTCCCTAAGGATATGCAAAAACTATCGTTAGTTGAACAAAGACACAATCAAGAATAAGTATCATCTCCCAAGGATTGATGACTTGTTTGATTAGCTTTAGGGTGCCAGGTGCTTTGCAAAGATAGACCTCAGATCCGGCTATCACCAGCTCAGGGTTAGGAAGAGTGACATTTTGAAGACAACCTTCAAGACTCGATAGTCACTATGAATTTGTAGTTATGTATTTCGGTCTAATAAATGCTCTTATAGCTTTTGTGGATTTGATGAACAGAGCGTTCAAGCATTATTTGGATATCTTCGTTGTTATCTACTTAGATGATATCCTCTTGTATTCTCAAAGCTAGGAGGAGCATGCTGCTGATTTTGAGAATTGTGTTGCAGACTCTTAAGGATCATAAGTTGTTTGCTAAATTTAGCAAGTGCGGATTTTGGTTGAAATCAGTTGCATTTCTTGGCCATGTGGTGTCTAGTGAGGGCATTAAGGTAGACTCTCAGAAAATAGAGGTGGTGAAGGACTAGCCTAGACCTGTTAACCCTACTGACATCAGGAGCTTTTCAGGTTTAGCTGGCTACTACTGGAGGTTTATAGAGGTATTTTCATCCATTCTTTCACATTTGGCTAAGTTGACTTAGGAGAAGGCCAAATTCTAGAGGTCTGATGCTTGTGAGAGGAGCTTTCAGGAGTTAAAGGCTCAATTTATTTATGCGCCGATCTTGATTCTTCCAGAGGGAACGTATGGATTTTTGGTGTATTGTGTGCCTCTAGGATTGGCCTTGGGTGGGTGTTGATGCAGCATGGGAAGGTCAGTACGTATGCCTCAAGATAGTTTAAGACTCATGAGAAGAATTACCAGATGGATGATTGATGTGCTATGGGTTAATGGCACTTTCGGCACTTAAAACTGATGAAAGATGCATGGTCTTAGGTGTGTTTATACAGATATGATGCACTTTTGCTTTGTTTTTAGGGAAATCATATTTTGGAGTTGAATTTTATAAAAGAAGTGAAAAGATTTTAGAAAATGGTGAAGTTGCACGTCTCAGTACGAGTTGTACCTTGGTGGTACGAGTCGTATTATGCATTCGTGATAAAATCTAGAGGAAATGAACAAGGTGATGGCCAAGTACAACTCTTGGTATGAGCAGTACCATCCTGGTGCGAGCCGTACCATAATAGTCATGGAAAATTATAGAAGTATGCACTTGTCTAGTTTCCTGATAGTGGTAGCAGCTGCGAGTCATGATGAACACATATGACTTGTACCAAGGAGCTGTGGTGAACTTACGAGCAAAAGGTTTTCAGTAGATTCCAGGGTATGAGAGGATACCATGAACCGTGAGATCAAGGTATGAGTCATACCAAAGCACCCACCGAAATATTCAAAGGATTCCAGACTTCACAGTATCAGACCATAACAGAAATGTGCAACTCGTAACAGTGTTGTACGAGTCATACCATATCCAAGGACTTAATCAATTTCAAAGTTGCCTTGCATCATACGGATGGAAGGTACGACTCATAACTACAAGCTACGACTCGTAGAATTTGGTGGCGACAATTATAACAGTTTTCCTATTAATTTAGGAAAGGTTTCTGATTATATGTATGAATACTTTTCTAGGTTACTTTTGTGAAGAGAACCATTTTTTGATAGAGAACTGATACTTCGGAGATTTTTCTTGAGTTTTCCAATATTCTTGGAGACATTATTCATTGTTCTAGAAATATTGGAAGTTGAATTGTGCAACAATCAATTGATTTTAATTTCTATCATCATTTTAAGTTTATAATTATGATTTCTTCCATGAATGTTAATTCTTTCTTATAAATATGAGAGACTAAAATCTCCACAACTAGGGTTGTGGGAACTATTTTGGAATAACTAACTAGGGTTTGCACATAGTAATTCAAAATTAATACTTGTGTTTATATTGTCTTTTCTTCATTCTAAATGTTTCTTAACATAGTGCAACATCAGGACTTGCCCGAATTCTCTACCTACTTGAACCTAGAGAGATACAGATTAAGAAAAGAGAAGAGCAACAAAGCCTTGAACTTTATGATTCATTGTGTAACTTGAGTTGCAGTTGAAGGATAGTTAATTTTTAATAAATTAACGGCTAAAGTGAAAACACTCAATAGACCTAATCTGGTGATTGAGTATAGTCATCCAATAGAGACGAATCAGTCGTTTGGATGAACCTATGTTATCAGTTATACAGGCTAAGTATTGAGATAGATCCCTAGTGCATTCACCCGATGTTGTTATGAATCCATGGGGATCACCTCCCTAGTTAATTGCATAAACTTGACAACAACATCAATTTACAATACTCTTACTTGATTACTTCATTAAAAACCCCCCTTCAGGAGATAATTAAACTGAAAGAATAAACACTAAGCATTACTCTACATCTTTACCATATTCCTTATGAGATCGATCCTAACCTAGTTTGGTTTTTTTTTATTGAAAACGTCTGCATCATTCTTATACAAGAGTGTGATTTGAGCGTTATCAAAAATGGTTCCACTGTAGGGAATACGGCTTAAGATTAGATTAATTGTTTGTATCTAAATTTTAGTCATTATTACCTCATTTACGTTTTTCTTTTATTTTTGACACCCATAGGTTGTCACTTGGTGAATGCCAAGTACTCGGCGAAGCGAAAACCCTCTGATTCCACTTGATCTTGAGCTAGAAAGAACATTGAGTAGAATGGATAACAACAATGAATCCCCTGAGTAGAGAGGCAGGCCAGATTAGCTACTAAGGCTCATCAAGTAGAGTTAGCTCGACAAGCTGCTCTTTAGGGAGTTAAGGATCCCTAGGGAGTGGTAGATAATGCTTACCGACATTGACGGCGTAACTGAGGCCATACATATGCTCATTAGTTTAATGATGATGAGGACCTAGACGTTGATAAATCTGGGTCAATAGGAGCCATTGTACCACCACCTTTGCCTGCTGGGACAAGCTTGACATCACTAGCACCATGATCCTATTTCTCAATATGAAAGGGGTGTTTAGTGGTCATGCAGCTGACGATAAAAATCTACACCTGATGAACCTTGTGGGGATTTTCAAGGCATATAGGTTGCCAGGTGTAAGCTGGAATGCTATCAGGCTAAGGCTCTTCCCATTTTCTCTATCTAGAGAGGCCACTTTATAGTTGTCTGAGTTACCAAATGACTCCATCACCAAATGGAGGGAGCTTGCACAAGCTTATTTTAAAAAGGTTCTTCCAACCTTCCAAGATGCTGCAGTTAAAGGATGATATCTACAATTTCTGGTAGTTGAAGACTAAGGAACTCCATGAAACATGTATGAGATTTAAGAAGAAGATGATAAATTTCCCAAATCACAAAAATTCCCGATGACAATTTGTTAGCAATATTTCGAGATTGTAGCAGATACAGTGGCAGGAGGGGCAATTTGTAGCAAACTATTCTTAAATCTTTGTAGCAGATACAGTGGCAGGAGGGGCACTGATGAGTCACTCTTAGGAGCAAGCAACTACCATACTAGACCAAGTGACCAAAATAAGCATAGCCTCGCACATAGAGTAAGGGGAAGCAACTGCATCTACATATGCAATAGGGATGACTGTGGATCAACATAGAAAAGAGGAGGAATGTGATCAGGAGTGGCTCATATAAGGACATATTTAGACCTGTCACGAAGCATATTATTGGTTCTTGAGATCAAAAGGTGAATGCGGTGGGGGCTCAGGGTCAGGAACCAAGGTATGAGTAGTCAAATTTCAAGGAGGAGGCAAACTTTTTGGACAACCAGGTGGTGGGTTTTTGGGCCAACGCCCAAGGTTCTGGATAGGACACTTGGCGCCAAGCTTCCGAAAATCAAGGTCTGAACCAGTACAGAGACAACTACAATAGGAAAGGGTATAGGGATAGGAATAGAGGTCGTGAACAAGAAAGTGAATGGAGAAAGAATGATGGCTACTACAATGACCCAAAGGTTTATATGTTCCTCCTAGGGCTCATGAGGGTAATTCTAGATTCTCGAAGTTGGAGAGAATGATGGCGGAGCTGCTGAAGAAGGAAAAATCCACTGATGATCAACTAAAGGATATTCAGGGAGATATGTCTAGCATGAGCAAGAAAGTTGAATCGCATGCCATTATGATTTAGCAGATTGAGAAACAACTAGGGTAGATGTCTGCATCCATGAACCAAAGGAAAAAGGGTACACTTCCTAGAAACACAGTCAAAATCTGAAAAATGATAGTCACTATATGGCTGTGATGACTAGGAGTGGGAAGACCACCATTGACCCTCCCTTTCCAGTTGTAGTTAAGATGGAGAGTCAAAAGGAGATTGAGTTGAATGAGGAGGATGAGGTTGCTGAACAAGATATTATAGGTGATGTTGATTTGACTAAGACTCCAAGTGATGTGAAGGAATCTAAAGTTGATGAAGGGAAGGCGAAAGATGTGAAGTTCTAGAAGTTCTTGTCAATGCTAAAAGAGTTGTATGTGAACATCCCATTGGTCGAGGCATTGAACAGATGCCTGGGTATGCCAGGTTCATGATGGACCTGGTGAGTAGGAAAAGGTCTGTGAGGTATGAGTCGGTTGGTAACTTGCATCATTGTAGTGCCATAGCCTCAAGGGTCTTTTCTTAGAAAAGGAAAGATACATGTGCTTTCACCATTCCATGTAAGATTGGTGATTTTGAGATTGCGAAGGCCTTGTGTGACCTAGGTGCTAGTATCAACTTGATGCCATTATCTATGTTCAGACAGCTGGGCTTGAGAGCCCGCACACTAACTACGATGTGGCTACTAGTGGCGGACTCACAATCCAGCAACCAGTAGGGGAACCTTCTCTATGTGCTAGTCAAGGTGGACAGGTTTATCTTCCCAGCTGATTCTGTAATCCTAGATTGGGAGGTCAATTTCGAGGTCCTATTATATTGGGGCGACCATTCCTTACCACTGGGAGAGCTTTATTAGATGTTGAGGCTGGCTAGTTGAATATTAGACTGATCAATGAAGAGGTCGCCTTGAGTGTCTGTAGGTCAATGAAGCATCCTAATGAGTTTAGGGTGCCGTCAGCAATTGAGGATGAGTTTGATTTCTTGATAAATTCTGAGTAGTCAAGAGACATGTGTCGTGCCGCAACGTTAAATCAGGCGCTTCTTGGAAGGCAACCCATGAAGTGGTTTGATGAAATCTGAGACTGAACCACCTGTGTCGTTTCGCAATGTTAAATCAAGTGCTTTTTGGGAGGCAACCCAAGTATCTTCTTATGTGTGTTGAGTTTGCAGGTGAAATTAAAACTGGTGGGCGAAAAATTGCTGAACAAGACTATACTACGAGCCTCAGTATGAATAGTAGAATGATTGTATAGCTTGTAGCATTGTCCATGGTGAAAAACAGAGACATGTCCAAGTGCATGAATTCATATTATGGTTGGTCATTATGAACCGTACATCCATGGTACGAGTCATAGTACTCACTGTAATGATGAACTACTCTAAGTGTGGAAGTGTAGAAATTATGACCTATGAGTCATGGTATGATTCATAGTACCTTGGTACGGCTCGTACCGCACACTTATAGGTCCCCAGGTAAGTTCCCACAGTCTTCTGGTATGAGTCCATGGGACGTGTCGCACGTCATGGTATGAGTCGTGACAGGAAAATTTAAATAAAATAAACTGATCCAACTCAAATTTTTAAAATCCGCCCTAGCCTATGTAAAACAAATAATTTCATATTTCAATTCCTACGATCACCTCCCCGCAATCTTCAATCACCTGTAACTCAAGCACAAGTTGCTGAGCTCAAATCTATGTAAGTAAAGTTGCACGAGCTACTTGAATTCCTAACCCAAAATTGAAGCAAGCAAGAATTTGTTCAAGAACTTGAAAAAAACAAGTAAGTGATTACATCTTCATCAAAAATTCTTGCTAAGTATTAGCCGACAGTGAACTGAGATTCCTCTACTCATGAAAATAAGGAGAGGAATATGATATGAGGCTACATCTGGATGTGTTTTGAAGTGTTAGGAATTAGAATGCTCAAGTAAAGAAATTAATCATGGGTAGTGAGTTAGGGGGTATGAAGCATGTTTGGGATTGTATGGGCAGGTGAAAATGATATAATTGCATAAATGGGAATGGAATTCTAAGTACCCATCTAAAAATGTATCTAATTGCGCAACTGAACCTACATAAAGGTAAGGACAGGCTTCATGAGCCTTCCTACAACACGTAGTTTCATACTAGGACTCGTAGGATGATTCATTGGTACTGTCCCAAGCCAGTTAAATAGGAAACTCCTGGTATGGGACCTAGTACGACACGTGGTATTTCACTATGAGTCGTACCTGGTGGTCATACCAAGAATCAACAAAGGGTCAAGTTTAAAAGCAACGGTACGATCCTTAGTACGACTCGTAGAATCTAACTAAGATCTATAATAATGTGTCGTACAAAAATACTAAAGGGACAAAAAGTACTATGAGTCTTAGTACGAATCGTACCACCAAGGTACGACCCTTACTAATGACTCGTGATGAAATACTTAGTATGACTCTTAGAATCTAACTACAATCTGTAATAATGAGTCGTACAAAAATACTAGAGGGACAAAAAGTACTATGAGTCTTAGTATGAATCGTACCACCAAGGTACGACCCTTACTAATGACTCGTGATGAAATACTGAATATGATTTTCTTGCTTTCTTTTCCTAAGATCACATGTACTAAACTCTCTCTCCACAAGTACCATGATAATTAAGAAATGAGAAACCAAGAAGGGCTAGGACAAGGAGGCCATAGTTGAGATCGCTTCCCGGAGGACATTGGTAGATGAGTCTTCAGCCTCCGAGCAGGAGAAGGGTACCCTAGTGGTTCACTAGAGGATTATCACATAGATACTGATGACACTGATGAGCTACAAACCACTAGGGAATAGGCCAAGGTTAAGGCCGATGCTACCTCTACTACTCTTGCAAATGCTCCCTAGTTTGAGAAGGGAGCTGATAAACAGTCTCAAGAGTTCAGTAGTGGTCAAATGCTAAGGAAGGGTCTGATGAGGCCCAACTCAGAGAGGGTGCACATGAGACTGGGTTGGAGGAGGAGACCCAAGAGGATGATGATAACCAGATTTTTCCTCTAGAGTCTCGCACCATTAGGTGGAGTGTGCTCGGTGCTCAGGAGATATATGAATAGGGCCTCACTCTCACCTCCAAACAACACCCCAGGTGGAGCATTCATGAGGAACCACTGATCTTGACTGGTTCTCTAAATAAGGTCGATGAGATGAAGTTGCCCTTCAACTTTTATGGGTTTGATGGATGGCTAGAACCCCTAACAGCTACAGTGTTAAATTAGCTAGGGACTTCTACACCAACTACTTGGTGATGATGAAGCAGAAGGCAAAGGCTAGGCAGAAACTGAAGGAGCAGTTCAGGCTTGATAGTGTCATGGTATGGAGACGAGTAGTTGATGTCTCAAAGCAGACCATCGCCCGAATGTTGTATGGGCCAGAGTTCAAACCTTTAGCTGCCACAACCGAGTTTGATTAGAGAGTCGATGCCCTAAAAAGGGTTAAGAAGCTGGCCCTCTAAGAGAGATAGAGTCAAGTGTGATGGATAGCAGGGTTCATATCCGAGGAGAAAGAGGAGGTAGAGTGGGTGACCAGTAGACGATAGGTCACAAAGTCTTCACTCAACTTCATAGGAAAGGACTGTTGAACACTGGTTTTCCACAGGCTGGCACCGACAGTAAATGAAAACACCTTGAGTGCCAACAGAGTAGTGTTGGTGGCATGCATCATGTATAGATATACCATCACAACTTGAGAGTGATAACTGATGAGATTCAAGATCATGCTCTGGGCTTGATAACCACTATCCCATTCTAGGGTCTCATACATAGACTCTGAAGTGAGGGTTATAGCGGAGATTGATAATGAGGTTGGGGGACACAAGACTACGGATATAAGGCTAATTTGAGATGACATGAAGCCAGTGAGCCGGGTTAGATTACCAGCGAGCAGATAGATGCCCTTCCTCAGTGGAGTAAAGTGAGATGTCGGATACAAAAGTCGCCAGACAAC
>JACEIK010000066.1:343668-392402 GCA_018107945.1 Datura stramonium | reverse complement strand
TATGCAGCCACCTTCTACGAAGGATTTTGTTTCAATTAGGTCTCTATTATTATACTAATATCTATAATCTCCAAAATGTTATTTTCGTAACTTAATTATCATTTCCTCTGAAATATTTTCTGGAATTTGTACTCTTTCTTATTCCTCTATTGTCTCCATGTCGTCAACACTATTTTCCCCAAACACTTCATCTATTTCATCTTCAATTTGGGCCAATAACTTGGGCAATCCATAGTTTCTTCGTTCAGCATTTAACCAATTTCTAAATACACCGATATTTCCAAACTGTCTTTTGCCAAAGAATACCGGTGGTCTCCTATAATAAATATCCCCGTGCTGAAAGCTTGCTCCGAAGCTACTAAAGATGCTTGAATGGATGAGACATCTCGAACCACCCTTGAAAGCCTTGGATATTGTTCGCTATGGTTCTTCCACCATGCCAAAAGTTGCGGCTCTCTATTTGCATCTCTGATACTATCTCGTGCCTATGAAATATATGAATCAAAGTCATTATTGTTAGATGATTCAAGACCAAGAAAATTATCCATCAAGTTATCAAGATCTTCTACCCTAGGACTGTAACTAACAAGTCGCGTCAATGCAACATTTTGTTCGATTATTCAATATACATTATATACGTTTCTAGCTTTAGCTATTATACTACTCTTACACATCTCAAGAGTCGGCAATTCTTCTGGTTGAATTTCTAAATTTGTATAAATAGATTCAACCATTTTTTCAACACCTTGAGCTTTATAAAAAGGGCTGAATAAAGTAGCAGCTAAATAAATTTGGGGAATAGAAAAAATATATTTTTTTAATTTTTCAATCATATATTTAATAGGGTCTTTAATCATTTCAATTTATTTAAATTTTGCAAATTCAATTGAAACAATGGTAATATTTACTAACACTAAAGAAATAGTCGGATAATATTGACCAGATATTGCATTTATAGCTATATAAAAAGTTTTTAAAAATTTAATAATTTCAGAAACTTGATTCCAATCATCATCACAAAGTCTTAAATAAGGATCCGCATTATGAGTATTATAAACTAATTTTATAGGTATACGATAAACATAAGCTACTTAAAGCATATCATATAAAGAGTTCCATCTAGTAGAAACTTCTTTTAGAGATTTCCTATATTCAAGTTGACATTCTACATAATGATTTTTATATTCAATAAGTCTAGCCTTTATTTTCGCTTTAAAAAGAGTAGGGAGGTGAAGATCTACCTCCATCTTGGTGAGAGTTGAGTACAAAATAAGGTAAGTGTTTTTACTCCTTAAATTCTCATGAATTCACATGTTATATTGAAGTGAAGTTGGAACTTAAGTGTTGCTTTTGTGTGTGTTGCTTCTGCGTTTCAGTGGATTTGTTGTTGTGCTTTTGAAGTAGTAGCTATCTAAGGATATACTCAATTTTGGTTGGGGTTGAATACCAACATAATGTAAGTTTTTCTACTTCTTAATTCCTATGAATTGGAAGCTAAAGGTAGAGGTTGAAAGTGAAGGTTAAGGAGTTCTTTTGTATGTGTTATGGTGTGAAGATGCTGCTTGTTTTGAAGGTTGGAGCTGTTGTGTTTTGTTGAGAATATACTCTATATTTGTTGGTGTTGTTCATAAGTAATGTTAGGTAATTTCCTACTTCTATTTTACCTCAATGTTGTAGAAACAAGTTGAAATAAGAAATGCTATATATTCCCTTGTTTGTTTGTGTTGCGACTGCCTATTGGTGTGACGTTTTGACTGGATAAAAATGCTTAAAACATCCTATTCACTTGGTTATAAACTCAAGGAATTGAAGAGGCTAACTGCTGGTTGTTGAAGGGAAAAATCGGCTAAGAAGAACTCGTCAGAAACAATATATGTAAGGCGCTCGATATCTCTTGTTTTCAAGCATGTTGTCATGCCGTTGACGAGTCTGACATTCCTATGTATCTAAGTTTATGTTGGAAGCATATTATGATTCTGTCCAAGGGTTTAAGTTGCTCAATAGAAGCCATTGGTAAAAGGGTTGAAGCTTGTGAAGGTAAACCAAAAGAGTATAATATATATGCTTGTTGTAGTATTATTGTTATCGTAGCTATAGATTGAGTCTGGAGCCCCCTCAGCATGGGCACTGTGAGCTGGTCCTTTATTTTATCTTACATATATGTGGTGCCAAATGTGATAAATGTAGGATGCTAAGTGAAATTGGTAAAAATGGAAAGACGATTACGCGCGAAGGAACTTAAAGCTAGAAAATGACTTTAAGCTAAACAAGAGTATATGAGAATAACGAAATGGAAATGCCTAACAATAGTCATCCACCCTTTTATTCACATGCTATAAGTTATATAAGGCCAGGAGGAGATTCCATGATTTCTATCCCTTTAACTAACTGGCTAGTTTACGAGTTTCCAAATCAACCGATACGTTAAACTTGAAAGATAGGACTTGAATGTGTAAATTATCGATATTTATATGCAACCATCTTTATGTTTAGTTTATACATAGTATCATAAGGTTAGTAGGTTATGCGTAAATAAGAATATATTTACGCTTATGCTTACGTTAAAGTTACATGCTAAGGAAACAAGAATTGTCATTAGAAGGTCTGCATAGGTTTACGGTACTTTTGTGCTATCTGAACCTCCTGGGTGTTGCCAACACATTAAGTTAAATAAGTGGTGTAAATACGTTATGTGGTAAAATGATATAATGTATATTATGTAACGACCTTCTATGAATAAATTAGAGTTGAGCGTCTGTCAATTAGTAACATAAGTTAAAGAGAAACTCTCCTCTATACCCCTAAACAATTATGTTAGGTTATCCATTCTATGTGTTGAAATTATTTTCCAAGTTTGAAAAGGGTAATCCTAGGAGCTTCTAAGCCTCTTATAATGATGTAAGTTTTCTTAAGCTCCTAAGATAATTTAACATTTGTGTATGTTAATCCAACATCGTCCAAATTACTGCTATTAGTCCTTATTTTCCTATAAGGCAGCACTTAGAGAGTTGCTTAAGAGTTCCCAAGTTAAAGAGCTCCAAGTCTCAGATCCTTAAGTTATGCCTTCACGTCCCTATGTTATGTTGAAATATTCTATGCTAATCTAAGAAGTTTTCAAGAAATCATATTTTCAAAATCATGCTAATGTCTCAGTCAAGTGTTTGAAGTTTCATACAAGTCATTATAAGAATTTCTAGTAAGAAGTCTTAATGTATATGATTTTCATGTTATAACAATAGGTGAATTCTTTTAGTTATATTCAAGTCATATATCTATATATTCAGCTCTTGTTGAGTTATCATTTGAAATTCCTAAATTTAGAGGAGAGATTTGCCCACGTACCAATGCCCCCAACGTCAAAGTAGGTATAAGAACAGGCTATGATAATGATTAGTAAATCTTAGAACTTCTAATCCCAAGAAGTCTCCTGGAGGTCACTCAGTTAACTAAGTATGAGTTTATACGTTATACAGAAGTCTCATACGCTGTATGTCTCTAGTTTAGTTCTCAGCCCTATGTATATGTTAATTGTTATGATAATTAACTCCAAGTTTAAAGTTATAAGTTCCATGTTTTCCTGCAAATAAGACAAAAAAATTAAGAAATATATGTGCTCATCGAAGTGATAAGTTTGATAACAGAATTTCAGAGTATAGTTATTAGTACATGTAAAGGAACCACCCGATGAGCAGTATATATATATGTAGTTCCCAGATGTTAAAGGATTGTATAGAAATGAGAATCTATGTGCTTCTACTCAAGTGATAACTTTAATTGGTAAGATTATTTGTAGGACATTGTTTGTAAACCTACTAAAGTTCTTACGTTGCCTAAACCTCCTGAAGGTCCATCGAGTTGACATGTTTGTATATAATTTAACAGCTTTACGAGATATATGTTCATATATGCTAATTTTGCATTCTATATGTTCTCATTTGCACTATATGTTACGAAAGAGACCTATTACGGCCACTGATTTAGCATTTGTCATTTAAATGTCATATCTGTTAAATTGACTCAGTATAATGTCTATCAACTCCGTTCATGATTATAATTGAAATATTTTTATTTTATCCCGGTATGGTACACCGGCTAGAGATATTTTTGTTTACCGTGGTGTAGTACACCGGTTGAAGATATTTTTACTTTACTCCGATGTGTTACACCAGCTGGAGATATTTTTATTATACCCCGGTATGGTACACCGGCTAGAGATATTTTTATTTTGCAACGGCATGGTACATCGACTAGAGATATTTTTATTTTACCTTGGTGTGGTACACCGGCTGGAGATATTTTTATTTTACCTAGGTGTGGTACATCGACTGGAGGAATTTTTACATGAATTTTTTGGTCGGCTGGCTGTCGGCATTACAGTTATAACCTTTCTTGTGCATTATTTAGTTGCATTTGCCCTTGGGTATTGAGTTATTGTCAGGTTTTAGTTTCTAGGATTCCAGGTTGTTACTATTCCTTATTTCTAGCTCAGTTATCATTAATATCTTATATGTTTACAGTTTTTAGCCTTACATAACAGTACATTCCTTTCGTATTAATGTCCCTTCGCCTAGGGACCTGCGTTCATGCCGCAGGTGCAGGCAGAGGCCGGGATTGCTAGTTGCAGTAGCAGTTCGCAAGGTTAGAGTATATGTTGTTATGCTCCTTTCTTCCTGGAGCTACAACTTAGTTATTTCAGCTTGAGGTTTGAGTTATAGTTACGAGTAGGTCAGATCCCTGTTCTGACCATCAGTTCAGTTTACTCTTTAGAGGCTTTGTGGACTTAATATGTATAGTATTATTCAGTTTGTTGCCTTGTCGGTTTTTCGTTGCTTGGTTTAGCATACTCATAGCCTTATTGGCATTTCAGTTATTTATTTGTGGTAGTTGAGACCTTATGGGTCCAGATGTTTAGCAGCATTAGTATTCACGAATATAGTCTCATAATTCTTTGGCCCAACATGTTTATGATAGGGTGCGGAATACGAGGGATAGAGTATATCGATTGTATTATCTTTGGGACCCCACCTGGTCTTAGAGCATTTTGCAATGTCCACTCAGACATATCTCCAAATATATTATGATTGAGAAGTCCTATAACCTATCAAATGAAAGGTATTTGAGTCTACTTTACAGCGAAAAAACCGCTCATCAATTGGAGTTCGGAGTAAAAAGTTATGCTCGTTTGAAGAAAGCACTGTCAGCTGGAAAAACGTCCAAGCGTTCGGGTGCCCATATAGGTAGGCAGCAGGCACACACGTGCGAGGGCACGTCGCACGGGCGCCACACACCGGCACCACCCAGGCCTTGGCCAACCCACCTATATGAAGTAAATTTGAGCTAGAAAGCTCATTACTACACCATTTTACTTGATTTCTTATCAGAGTTCAGAGAATTCAAATCTCTATACAATGGTGAAAACAAATCCCAGGTAAGAACTTTTATGTATAGGTCAAATTTCCTTATATACCAATCTTGGAAAGGGTTTCTTATGTCGTAAGCTTTTAACCGTGGAGTTGCTGCATTTTTTGTTGCCAAGCTGCTGCGTTTTTAGGTAGTAGGGAGGTCAAGTTCTACCTCCATATTGGTGAGAGTTGATCACAAAAAGAGGTAAGTGTTTTTACTCCTTAAATTCTCATGAATTCACAAGTTATGTTGGAAGTGAAGTTGGAACTTAAATGTTGCTTTTGTGTGTTGCGTTCCAGTGGATTTGTTTCTGTGTTTTTGAAGCAGTAGCTAGCTAAGGATATACTAAATTTTGTTGGACTTGATTACAAATATAATATAAGTGTTTATACTTATTAATTCCTATGAATTTGCAAGCTAAAGGTAGAGGCTGAAAGTGAAGGTTGAGCTGTTGTTTTGTATGTGTTATGGTATGAAGCTGCTGCTCGTTTTGAAGGTTGGAGCTGCTGTGTGTTGTTGAGAATATACTCTATATTTGATTTTGTTTTCATTAAGAAATTTAGGAAACTTCCTACTTCTATTTTCCCTCAAAGTTGTAGAAACAAGTTGAAGCAAGAAATGCTAAATGTTGCCTTGTTTGTTGGTGTTGTGAATGCCTATTGGTGTGGCATTTTAACTAGATAAAGATGCTTAAAACATCATACTAACTTGTTTATATACTCAAGGAATTGAATAGGCTAACTGCTGGTTGTTTAATGGAAAAATCGGCTAAGAAAAACTCGTCAGACACAAGGTATGTAAGGCGCTCGTTATCTCTTATTTTCAAGAACGTTTTCATGTTGTTGACGAGTCTGGCATTCCTATGTATCTAAGTTTATGTTTGAAGAATATTATGATCCTGTCCAAGGGTTTAAGTTGCATAATAGAAGCCATTGGTAAAAGGATTGAAGCTTGTGAAGGTAAAGCAAAAGAGTATAATTTATATGCTTGTTGTCATATTATTGTTGTCGTAGCTATAGATTGAGTTTGGAGACCCCTCCATGTGGGTACTGTGATCTGGTCCTTTATTTTATGTTACATATATGTGGTTCCAAATGTGAAAAATGTTGGATGCTAAGTGAAATTTGTAAAAACGGAAAGACGATGACGCGCGAATGAACTTAATGCTAGAAAACGACTTTAAGCTAAACAAGGGTAAATGATAATAACGAAATAGAAATGCCTAACAATAGTCATCCACCCTCTTATTCACATGTTCTAAGTTATATAAGTCCAAGAGGATATTCCTTGATTTCTCTCCCTTTAGCTAACCGGCTAGTTTATGAGTTTTCCAAACAAACCGATACGTTGAACTCTAAAGATAGAACTCGAATGTGTAAATTATCGATATTTCTATGCAACCATATATATGGGAATTGTTTTACGTAGTATATCAAGGTTAGTAGGTTATATAGAAATAAGATAATATGTATGCTTATGCTTAAGTTCAAGTTATATGCTAAGGTAGCAAGAATTGTCTTTAAAATGTTGCTATAGGTTTAGTGGAACTTTTGTGCTCTCTGAACCTCCTGGGAGTCACCAAGGCATTAAGTTAAATAAGTGTTGTAAATACATTATGTGGTAAAATGATATAATGAATATTATGTAACGACCTTCTATGAATCAATAAGAGTTGAACGTCTGTAAATTAGTAACATAAGTTAAAGAGAAGCTCTTCGCTATAACCCTAAACAATTATGTTAAGTTAACCATTCTATGTGTTAAAATTATTTTCCAAGTTTGAAAAGGGTAATCCTAGGAGCTTCTAATTCTCTTATAATTATGTAATATTTCTCAAGATCCTAAGGTAATTGCACATTTGTGTAAGTTATTCGAGCATCGTCCGAATTACGGTTGTAAGTCCTTATTTGCCTATAAGGAAACTTAGAGTGTTGCTCAAGAGTTCACAAGTTACAGAGCTCCAATTCTAATATACTTAAGTTATGCCTTCACGTCCCTATGTTATATTGAAATGTGTTATGCTAATCTAAGAAGTTTTCAAGAAATTATATTTTGAGAATCATGCTAATGTCTCAGTCAAGTATTTGAAGTTCCATATAATTCATTATAAGAATGTCTAGTAAGAATTCTTAATGTACATGATTTTCATGTTATAACATATAGTTGAATTCTCATTTATATTCAAGTCATACATCTATATATTCAACTCTTATTGAGTTATCATTTGAAATTCCTACATTTAGAGGAGAGATTTTCCCACGCGCCAAAGTCCCAAACGTCAAAGTAGGTACAAACACAGGCTATGATAATGATCAGTTAATCTTAGAACTTCTAATCCCAGGAAGTCTCCTGGAGGTCACTTAGTTAACTAAATACGAGTTTATACCTTATACATAAGTCTCATACGTTGTATGTCTGCAATTTCGCTCTCAACCCTATGTATATGTTAAGTGTTATGATAAATAACTCCAAGTTCCAAGTTATAAGTTCCATGCTTTCCTGCAAATAAAACAAATGAATTAATAAATATATGTGATCATCGAAGTGATAAGTTTGATAACAGAATTTCAGTGTGCAGTTATCGATACATGTAAAGGAACCACCTTGTGGACAGTATATAAGGAACCACCCGTGGACAAGATATATATATATATATATATATATATATATATGTAGTTCCCAGATGTTAAAGGATTGTATAGAAATGAGAATCTATGTGCTTCTACTCAAGAAATACGTTAAATTGGTAAGATTATTTGTAGGACATTGCTTGTAAACCTACTAAAGTTCTTACGTTGTCTAAACCTCCTGAAAGTCCGTCAAGTCACTAAATCGACATGTTTGTATATAATTTGACAGCTTTATGTGATATATGTCCATATTTGCTAATTATGCATGCTATATGTGCTCACTTGCATTATATGTTACGAAAGAGACCTATTACGACCACAAATTTAGCATTTGTCATTTGAATGCCATATGTGTTAAATTGAATCAGTATAAGATCTATTGGCTCCGTTCATGATTATAATTGAGATATTTTTATTTTACCCCGAAATGGTAAACCGAATGGAGATATTTTTATTTTACCCTCATATGGTATACCGGTTAGAGATATTTTATTTTTTCTAGGTATGGTACACCGGCTGGAGATATTTTTATTTTACCCTGGTGTGGTACACTGGGTAGAGATATTTTTATTTTACCACGGTGTGGTACATATGCTGGGGGTATTTTTACATGAACTTTGTGGTCGGCTGGCCGTCGACATTACAGTTATAACTTTGCTTGTGCATTATGTAGTTGCATTTGCACTTAATTATTGAGTTATTGTCAAGTTTTAGTTTCCATGATTCCAGGTTGTTACTATTCCTTATTTCTGGCTTAGTTATCATTGCTATCTTATATGTTTACAATTTTCAGCCTTACATGCCAGTACATTTCATTCGTACTGACGTCCCTTCGTCTGGGGACCTGCGTTCGTGCTGCAGGTGCAGGAAGAGGCCGGGATTGCTAGTTGCAGTAGCAGTTTGCGATATCAATGGATGTGTTGGTATGCTTTCTTCTTGGAGCTAGGGCTTAGTTATTTCAGCTTGAGTTTTGAGTTATAGTTACGGGTAGGTCGGAGCCCTGTTCCGACCATCAGTTCAGTTTACTCTTTAGAGGCTTTGTGGACTTAGTATGTATAGTATTATTAGTTTGTGGCCTTGTCGTATATCAGTTGCGTTGTTTAGCATGATCCTGGCCTTACCAGCATTTCAATTATTTATTTGTTGTATGTAATACCCCTAATGTTGCTAAGACTAAATCTTAGATTTCAAGTACGATCAACAAGAAAAATACTCAACCTACAAGTTGTAGGTTAGTAGTACGGATCATAGGAAAACCCATGGTCCAACCTAGATAAGTTGTTTCCCAACAACGAGTTCCCACTACAAGCTATAGTATGTGGGTACGACCCATGGACAGAAGTCATAGCCAGTCCTTGGAGTGATCATGTGAATGATTGTACTGGTAACAGTACGACTCGTAGGATGGAGTTACGGGTCGTGGTACGAGTCGTGGAAATATTTAGAGAGTTTGGGAAAATGGTCTCATTAGTCACTGGAGGAAACCACAAGTCGTAGGTTGGTGGTATTACTCATGGTACAAGTCATAATATGATGGTGCGAATCATTGGTTCAGTTGTGAGGTGATATATTATAATGCCTCGGACATTCGGGCTAAGTTAGGAACCCTTCTAGGTATGTGGATAGACTCACACCATATGAATTATGTAAAAAAGGGGTTAAGATTAATTCGAAAGTGTAAGAAGTGCATTGGATGCAAACTAAGGTCAAAGGAACCTCTAGCAAGAAGTTGAGTTGAGAGTCTTCTTACCCATTGGATTTTTCGTATTGGTTCATATAAGGGTCAACTTCAACCGATCATAGCTCCCATGTTACCAAATGTTTTTGGGTGATTCAGTATATCAAATTGAAGCCCTTTGAGTCTTATTTCCAACAATCTGACCTTGTGCCAATCGGAGATAGCTCCTCCACCTCATCTACGCATCCCTACAATAGTCATCCTCAACTTAGGGATTTTACCTGTGTGAGGTTCACAATGTCCAAGGAGGGACTAGGGCCAAAATAGGTTCATTATAAATTTTAAAAAAAGGAAAGTTAATGGGCTAATCAATAAAAGAGTCACTTTTAGGGTCAAACATGGGATCAAGGGATTCATTTTATTTTGTAGGGCAATATAAGCTAAAAGTGGCTTAAATAAAAAACGGCCTATGATCCTTTCCTAATCAACTATCGTACAACCTATGTAAAGACCAACCGGCAAGTTGTAGATCCACTACACAGCATTGAACTAGGTAAGAATCCTCATTCACATATGATATAGGTTTGCATTATTCTACCTATATTGTTCATGCACAACTAAGCCACAATTAGATATGCTAATCTATCAAATTCCATAAGAAGATCCACAGTAGTCATGCTTTGCAATCAACATACACAGCTAAATACAAAACCATTCAATAATTTCCAAAAAATCAAACATATGTGCATTTATTGGTTGTAAAGTACTTCTAAACTACTTCTAGATAGACAAAAACTAAAACAAAATTCTAAACATGTTGGTTCTACTAGATAGCATGTCCGAGGGAAAATAAACACGACAAAAAAACCCTCGAACGATCAAAAACTCAAAAAACAGATATACCCCATTTTTAAAAGTTATGCTTTGTCCCCATATTAGTAAAAAATGAAAAACAAGGAGAGGGACATACTTGTGGCGCTCTAAGCGCTCCTATCAGCTACTCAGACTTAACTGACCATTCATGGGTCGCCTCCTATGTAGCGTCTGATTTAACGTTGTGGCATGACGCGAGTCTCTTGATTAGTCAAAATTCATAAAGAAACTTAGGCTCATCCTCAATTGATGACACCACCCTAAACTCATTAGGCTACTTCATTTACCTACAGACATTGAAGGTGACCTCCTCTTTGTTCACTCTAAACTTCAACTTGCCAGCCTCAACATCCATAAAGCTCTCCCAGCTGCAAGGAATGGTCTCACCAAGATGATAGGTACCTCGAAATCGACCTTACAATCTAGGATCACGAAATCAACTAGGAAGATAACCTGTCCACCTTGACTAGCACATTAAGAAAGATCCCCACTAGCTTTTAGACCGTGCGGTCCGCATTAGTAGTCGCATCATAGTTGGTGTGAGGGATCCCTAGCCCAGCTCTCTGAAAGCAGCAAATGGTATCAAGTTGATGCTTGAACCTAGGTCACACAAGGCCTTTGTGAACTCAAAATCACCAATCTTGCATGAAATGGTGAAGGCACCTGGATCCTCTCTTTTTATTAGCAAGGACCCTTGAGGCTATGGCACTACAATGATGCAAGTTACCAACTGGCTCATAGCTCATAGACCATTTCCTAATCACTAGGTCCTTCATGAACTTAGTATGCCCAGGCATCTATTCCAATATTCGTCCAATAGGATATTCACAGACAACTATTTTAGCATCGACAAGAACATCGAAACTTCCTATCTTTTGTCTTCTTCTTCATACTCCGAGGGAATGGTGGTCGTGGTCGAGAGATAGGCCTATAAATCTATGTGGCCTCTTTCACCTTCCCTTAGTCAGCTTTATGCTCCTTTGCATCAGTTGGACTCTTAGTCAAATCAGGATCACCTGTAATATCTTTTTCAACAATAACCTTCTTATCATATAGCTCAATCTACTTCTATCTTTGCATCTCAACTACAACTGGTAAGGGAGGGTGAATGGTGGTCTTCTCACTCCTAGTCATCACAGCTATGCAGTGACTGTCATTTTTCATATTTTGGACTCTGTTGCTAGGAAGTGTACCCTTCAACCTTTGGTTCAGAGATGCAGACATTTGGCCCATCTGCTGCTCAATTTTCTTGATCGTTGGGTCATGTGATTCAGCTTTTTGGCTCATGCCAGATATGTCTTCCCAATGTCCTTTAGCTGAACATTTGTGTATATTTTCTTCTTCAGTAAGTCCATCATCATGCTCTCTAACTTCGAGGGTCTAATATCTCCCTTACGAGCCCTAGGAGGATCATATAATCCTATTCGATTATTGCGGTAGCCATCATTCTTTCTCCATTCACCTTTTCGCTTACGACCTCTACTCCTATCCCTATACCCGTTCTTATTGTAGTTGTCTCTGTACTAGTTTTGACCATGATTTTTGAAATGTTGGTACCAAGTGTCATGTACAGAACCTTGGGAATTGGCCCAAAAACCTACCACCTGGTTGTCCAAAAAGTTTGCCTCCTCCTCGAGATCTGACTGCTCATACCCTGGTTTCTGACCCTGAGCTCCCACTACATTCACCTTTTGAGATACAAAACCTATAATATGATTCATGAGTATGTTTAAAGATGTCCTTATGTGAGGCAACTCCTGTTTACGTTCCTGCTCTTTTCTATGTTGATTCGCAATCATTCATGTAGCATATGTACTTGCAGCTGTTTCGGCTTTTCTTGTTTGCCAGGCTCTGTTTGTTTTGGTCACTCTAGTATGATAGTTTCTTTCTCCCATGAGTGACTCATTAGTGCTCCTTCTGCTACTGTATCTTCTACAACCGTAGTGTTGTTGTTCAAAGACCTGTAAAAATATTTCCAGCAAACTGTCATTGGGGATTTTTTATTTGGGCACTTTGTTAGATTCTTCTTGAATCTCAGCCATGTCTCATTAAGTTCCTCTGTCTTCAACAATCAAAAAATGTAGATCTCATCCTTTAGATATGGCATCCTAGAAGGTGGGAAGAACATTTCCAAAAAGGATTGTTTCAGCTCTCTCCAGTTGGTGATGGAGTCGTTTGGCAACTCTGACAACAATAACGTGACCTCTCCAGATAGAGAAAATGGGAAGAGCCTTAGCCTAATAGCATTCTGGATCACACTTGGCAACCTATATGCCTTGCAAATCCCCACAAAGTTCATCAGGTGAAAATTTGAATTGTCAACTGCATGACCACTAAAGACCCTTTTCATATTGGACAACTGGATCATGATGCTAGTGATGTCAAACTTTGCCCCAACAGGCAAACGTGGGGTACAATAGCTCCTGTTGACCCGGCTTCGTCAATGTCTGGGTCGTCATCATCATCAAACTGAGGAGCATATCTATGACCTCTGTTGCCCATCTATGCTGGTCAGCATTGTATATCACTCATTGGGAATTCTCAACTCCCTAAAGAGCAGCTTGTTGTGCTAACTCTGCCTGACGAACCTCGGTGGCTAATCTGGCTTGCCTCTGCTCAGGGGTTTGCTTATTGTGCTCCATTCTTCTCAATGTTCGTTCTAGCTCAAGATCAAGTGGAATCAGTGGGTTTCTGCTTCGTTGAGTACATGGCATCTACCAAGTTACAACATGTGGATGTCAAAAACCAATGAAAAATGTAAGTGAGGAAATAACGCCTAAAAGTTAAACACAAGAAATTAATCTAATTCTAAGTTGTATTCTCCGGCAACAGCACCACTTTAATAACACTCAAATCACACTCCTGTAAAAGTATGATGAGGACGTTGTCAATAAAGAACCCAACTAGGTTGGGGTCGGTCCCATAGGAAACACAGTCAGGATGTAGAATAACGCTAGTATTTTATGATTTTAGTACAGTTATTTCATAATTGGGGTTTTTAAAGAAGTAATCAAGTAAGAGTATTGTAAATTGATATTGTTGTCAAATTTATGCAATTAATTAGGGAATTGATCCCCATGGATTGATAAAAACTTTTGGTGAATGCACTAGTAATCTATTTCAATACTTTTTCTGTAGAACTGATAACATAAGTTTATCCAAATGACTAATTCGTACCTATTGGATGACAATACTCAATCACCGAATTAGGTCTCTTGAGTGTTTTCACTTTAACCATTATCAATGTATTCCAAATTAACTATCATACCACCGCAAATCATGTTATTCAATGAATCATAAAGTTCAAGGCTTTGTTATTCTTCTCTTTTCCTAATCTCTACCTCTCTAGGTTCAAGAAAGTAGAGAATTCGGGCAAGTCCTAACATAGTGCTCCATTAAGAAATATTTAAGATGAAGAGAAGACAATACAAACATGAGTATTGATTTCGAATCACTATGTTCAAACCCTAGTTAGTTATTCCACCACGGTTCTTACAACCCTAGTTTTGGAGGTTTTACCCTCTCATGTTTGTAAGAGAGAAATTAGAATTCACGGAAGAAATCATAATTAGAGACTTAAAATGATGATTGACATAAAACCAAATTGATTATTCCACAGTTCAACTTCGAACAATTCAAGAACAATGAATAATATCTCCAAGAATATTGGAAAGCACAAGAAGAATCTCAAAAGTGTCGGTTCTCTATCAAAAAGTTGGTCTCTTAACAAAAATAACCAAGAAAAGTATTTATACAAATAATCAGAAACCTTTCATAAATTAACAGGGAAACTGTTGTAATTGTCGCATCCAGATCCTACAAGTCGTAGCTTGTAGCTATGAGTCATACCTTCCATACGTATAATGCTAGGTAGCTTTGAATTTGGTTAAGTCCTAGGAGCTGGTACAACTCGTACGGTGCTATTATGAGTCATATGTTTCTTTCATGGTCTGATACTATGAAATCTGGCATCCTCTCAATATTTCCATGAGTGCTTTTGTATGACTTGTAAATTGATCTCATGACTTGTGGTATTCTCTCGTACCCTGGAATCTGTCAAACAAATTTTTCTATGAAGTTCACTACGGCTCCTTGGAATGTACTGAGTATGTAAGAAAAGTAAAACATGCTTAATAAATCATTAGTTGAAAACATGCTTGTAAATAAAAAGATCATGAGATTAAGAACCGCATGCTAAACTATAATTGAGATAAACATAATCAGAAGTTGGTTAACATGACTGAATGTAATGACCCAAGATTTAGAAATAGAAATCATACGACTTGTCATATCTGAAATCATATGTAAAACTTATAAACTTATCATTGGGTCAAATATATTGTAATACATAATATCATAATAGATGAACTTAAATAATTGAAAGCATGAAGAATAATGGGAGACTCATCATAATCGACAACCGCCATGTATGAGCGCATGATGATTCCACGTCTTACCAACCTGGTGGAGAACCATCCTAAGCCTTTCCAAGGCGAAGGACGAATAAGGTGTGATATTATCGTGTGCCCTAAGGAGAGGGAGCACTCTATTAAGAGGTCCCAAATATATATATACACACACACACACACACACACCTATGTTGGCACGTAAATTATGAGATTGGGGATCCCCGAAATCACTAGGCTACTCGGTGCTGGAAACTACTCCCAGGATATTTATATTGCTCATATAATTATAATATCAAAACATAGCTTGAATCTGAACATCAAAAGTCTTGACTCCAAAATATATCATAACTAATCTGTTTAGACTTTGCTAAAATCATAATAAGAATGTTTACTTGCATGGGCTTGCAAAAATCATAACTTCATGAATACTTGACACAGATGTTATAAGTTAAAATAATGGATTCATAAGTGAAGATTTCATAAGAATTCATGCATGCTAGATATCTCATCATACTTGAAATCAAGAATCATAAGCTTAAATTTTCATAAAACATGCATAATAGGGCATAGTTTCTAATAAATTGAAATCATGAATTTATAATCAATTTTGTATAAAATATTCCTTTAAACTTCAAACATACTTTATATCATGAAGGGGATTAGACCCATAAACATCTCATAGAGATTTTTAGAAAATTAGATAAAAACCCTAGAAATCAATACACTTGATTAAGAAATTAAATTAATGAACATAAGGAGAAATTTGGGAGTGAGGGTTAAAGGAAACCCTAATTCATAGCCCTAAATACCTGGGAAAATTTATTCTCAACTAGCCTTGAAAGCCCAATAGGATTAGGGAATAAACTGGGGAGAATTCTCGCTTGATCTGTAAGGGGAATCTCAATATCTTACAGGAATGGGAGTCTAATAATTTAGGATAGGATAAACCCTCTTAAATAACTCCTTTTAGGGTTTAAAGTGATGTTATTAAAGAATTAGGACCTTAGGAAATTAAAAAAATACTCTTGGGAACACATATTAAAATCCTGACTGCTAGTCTTAATGAATCGTAACTCGAAACCACGACTCGTGGTTTACCTTTCGTCATCACCATTGTTATCCTTCATAACTCCTGGAACCTTCTCAATGGACCCAAACGACATGTCATACCTCGTGACAATGGGTTGTTGAACCATCTATTGGTACTGCACAAAACATCTAACTTCTCTGCTTTTTTCAACCACGACTCGTTGTTTACTACAATGAGTCATAGCATGACTCGTAATATCCATCCTAGACATACAAAAAACATACAATAACTCCTAACTACGACCCATTATAGGGACCTATGAGTGGTACTATAACTTATTATCCCAAGCCTCCTTTTGCAGATATGGACTACGGCTCATGCCCATGAGTCATACCAACTCGCCATGATTCATGGTGGGGACTCGTGGTCTGGGAGATTAAACCTCATAATCTAACCATGACTTACCCAATGACCCATGAAATCTATTCACGACTCTTACAATGAGTCATTCTAAGAGAGTTTGCTAATTTTTCTGCTGCTTCTGCTACAAGTCTAGGGCTTGATCGTAGGGACTTTTGGGGTGTTATAGTTATAATCTTGTTATGCCAAAGTTGATTGTAGGAACCAAATAGTAGAGTTCTAGTTTCCAAATGAGCCAGTCTTAGTTTGAGGGTAGTCCTGTTATGCCTAAGGGTCGTTCCATTCCATACCTTTAGTCCAGGAAGTTCATCTCTAAAGGATGCATCTATCATCTAGTGAGAGTGAACGACATTGATGTTGAGACCTTATACCTTAAGACAGTTCCAACAGAAAATGAGTTTCTTGAGGTTTTCCCTGACGATCTTCTAAGAGTCCCTCCATATAGGTAAATATATTTCTAAATCGATATTATTCGTAATACTCATGAAATATATATTCCTCTATATAGAATGACTCCAGCCGAGTTGAAGGATTTAAAAGAGCAATTAAAAGAAATTCTAGATAAAGGTTTCATCCGCCCCAGTGTTTCACCTTGGGGTGCTCCAGTTCTCTTTGTGCGTATGAAAGATAGTACCCTTAGAATGTGCATAGATTATAGAAAGTTGAACAAGGTCACCATAAATATCAAGCATCCTCTTCCTAGGATAGATGACTTGTTCGACCAGCTTCAGGGTGCCAAATGTTTATTAAAAATAGAACTCACATCGGGGTATCATTAGTTTAAGGTAACAGAATGTGATATCCCCAGGATAGCTTTTAAGACCCGATATGGTCATTTTGAGTTTGTTGTTAATGTCCTTTTGTTTGATTAACTCTTCTGCAACATTCATAGATCTCATGAAGAGAGTGTTTAGGTCGTATTTGAACATATTTGTTATTGTGTTCATTGATTATATCTTGGTTTACTCCAAGACTAAGGAAGATCATGCTAACCATCTTCGAATAGTCCTTCAGACACTTAAGGACAAGGAGTTATTTGACAAATTCTCCAAGTGTGAATTTTAGTTAATGTCTGTGTCATTCTTAGGACACATTCTCTCTAGCAAAGGTATAAAGGTTGAGTCTCAAAAGGTGGAGGTAGTTATGAATTATCCTAGACCTACAACTCTAACTGATATAAAAAGTTTCTTGGGTTTAACTGGCTATTATAGAATGTTTATAGATGGGTTTTCATCTATTGCTGCTCAGTTGACTAAGTTGACCTAGAAGAAGGCAAAATTTCAACCGTTTGATGCTTGTGAGAAAAGCTTTTAGGAATTGAAGATTCATTTAACCATTGCTCCTGTTTTGAACCTACTACATGGCATAGATGCTTTTGCGGTATATTCTGATGCCTCTAGAGTTGGTATTGGATGTGTATTGATATAGAAGGGCAAGGTCAAAGCCTATGCCTCCAGGCAGCTTAAAATCCATGAAAACAATTATCAAACTCATGACACAGAGTTGGCAGTGATTGTGTTTGCATTGAAGATTTGGCGTAATTACCTTTATGGTGCTCATGTTGATGTGTTCATAGAGCACAAGAGTTTGCAATATGTGTTCAGCCAAAAGGAGCTGAATATGAGAGAGAAGATGGCTTGAGTTGCTTAAGGATTATGACATGACATTCTCTATCACCCAAGTAAACCTAATGTAGTTACAAATACTCTTTGCAGGTTGTCTATGGGTAGTACAACCCATGTAGAAGATGAGAAGAAAGAGCTATGATGAGTTGGGCTTTTAAGCATGACCTATTTCTTTGTTTTCACACAATTTAGGAAGATTTTATGCTTTTTCTTTTCTTTTGTGCAGGAATTTAACTTAGACAAATAAAATGGAAAAATTATACTGAAAGCAATCTGCTGGAAGAAAAAGGACATACGTGCCGCATATAGGCACTTGTGAAGCACAAGTGCCAAGCAGATGAAGCTGCAAATTTGCTGAATCAGACATGCAACCTGTAGATTGGCTTTTGTAGACCACATATGCCACCACAAATGGCGTGAAAAGATCACTGCCCAGGCTTGAGAAGTGACCTATGAGCCGCACATTGGCATCTATGGAATGCAGGACACACAAGTGACTCACGTCATTTGTTTAAGGGAGAAATCATCCATAAAAGTACTAGGATAAGCTTCCAAAGCATTTTTGGATAGCTGTGCAAAGAATATATGCATATTTTACCCCAATTGTACATATCATGAAATCACATTAAATAGAGAGTACTAGTACAACATAGAGATAGAGAGAGTATATTTTTTTCTTTCTTCTTCATTGAAAAAATTACCATTGTTGCAGACCTTGAGCTAGAATTGAATTTTTTATCTTAATATGATATGTTTTAAGAAATTCCTTATTGGTATAATTTTTCTCTCTTTGATTATGAGTAGCTAAATTTCTTGTTGAGGGTGTGTGCGTGTGTGTGTAATGAGTGTCTAAATTACAGTGGGTATTGATTAATTGTTCTTAGATTCGATTAGAGAGCATGGAACTATTGTTTTCTTCAAGTTTTTATTTCATAATTGATAGTTGCAAACATAGATTAATCTTTCTAACTCTGTTTTTTCTTGAAGAGGGAAGTAAGATTGTGTAAGGATTCAATAGTGGGGGATTGGAGTATTTGGTGTATGGGATGGATCTAGAGATAGTCCTAACCCAAATTCACACTCCATTAAAGGGATAGAGTTAGAAATAGGTTAACCCTTCCTCAAGCATTATTGGTTGTTTAGTTTTTTGTGGCTTTGGGGTTTGAGAAAAGCCAAGGTAAACACACCCTTTTTAGTTGAAAGACATTGGGTTTAGAAAAAGCCAAGATCCATGCGTTAATTGGATTTAAAGCTATTAATCAATTCATATCAAGTCGACGCCCCATCAAATGCACCACCCAAGTTCCTCTCATTACTAGCAACAAATCATTTTCCCTGCTTTGTATTTGCTTTTGAAACTGATACTTTCTTACACATTTCTCCCAATTCATAGTTTACATTGTTAAGGCATGACACTTACTTGTGAGTTGATTTATGACATTTGGATAATCTAACCTTAATCCTCTTGGGATTTGACGCCGACACTTGTTGAAAAATTTGTTTCTGTCAATGACCATAGCCATCTCCTTCATTGGAGAAGTATTTTTAGATGTTATAAAAAAATTGGTGTTGTGTTCGGTTATTGTCTTGTGATTGCCATTTGTTTTTTTTGATTCACACTTGTTTTACGTTATGTTTTGCTTTTACTTTTTTTGTTATTTTTGTTGATAAAAAAGGAAAAATATGAGCCACAATAGTGATGTTAGTAGCATTGGATGTATAAATGGATGTTGAAGATGAGCCCCTTTCTCATGATGTAGCTGGTGCTATTCGCCTACCTTACATGGTAGGGAATGCTATGTTTCATGTGACAAGAATTATGTTATATCTTATTCAAATGAATGGGTTGTTCGGTGGTTTGGCTATTGAGGATGCTAATTGGCATCTCTGGACTTTCATTGAGATTTGCCAACCATTCAACATTTCAAACATTAACCAAGAGTCAATTCGATTGAGGTTGTTTCCCTTCTCTTTTATAGGGGATGCCACAACTTGGTTTGGAGGAGCTACCTCCCAGATTTATTACATCATGGAACGAGTTTACTGAATCGTTCCTTGATATATTTTTTCCCACCCTCTAGGATGCTTCAATTGCGTGACAAGATCATGAACTTCTGGTAACTCTCAGTAGAACCAATTGATGAGGTGTGACTAAGATTCAAAAAGAAAGTGGCCATTTACCCAAACTACATATAGGGTCCTTGTACAATGTTTTTATCGGTCCCTTTATTCAATTAACAAGATTATGGTGAAAAATTTAGTTGGCGGTTCAATCATAGGCCAAACCTATGGACTTGCAAAGGCCCTTTTGGATTTAATGAAAAAAACTAATCGAGCATGGCACACCCTGGAAACAGAGGTGATCCCAAGTGCACCTTCCAACCAAATGATATCTGAAATGTGAAGAAGAGATTAAGAAGGAGATGAAACATTGGCAAAGATTATGAATCAAGTAGAGTTTCTTGCAAAAACATGTGATGGGGTCCGCAACCAAAAAGTTAACGCTATTGGGCCCAAGGATGCAACTCATTTGAGGAGGATGTCTCTCAAGCTAGATATGACAAAGAATGCCAATATATGACAACCCAAATGGTGGGTTCTTGTCTGGGGTACCAAGATGCAATTCAAGGCCTATGGCTCCTCGTGATGGGAACCAAGGTTAGAGTGATCGTGAGGACCAAGGTTTGAGAGAGAGGAACAATTTGATGGAGAAATTATGAGCCAGGAAAATGAAGTGGATAGGTTTAATCACTGAAGATCAAATCCATACATCCCTCCTCCAAAGGATGATGTATTGCCAATGCAACTAAGTGTTTGCGACCCGGAAAATTCAAAGATTAAGTACATGCTAGCTCAAGTGTTGATGAAAGTGAAATCAACGGATATTGGAGTGAAGGAGTTGAAAGGGGAGGTATCCAATAAACACCTTGAGGCACAAATGAACCATTTATCCACACAAATAAATCCTTAAATGAAGGGTAATCTCCCTAGTGATACTATGCCAATCCCGAAGAATGATGACCATTACATGGCAATTTCAACTAGAGTAAAAAGGTAGTTGCAAATGCAGGTGATAAACCCAATAAGAATGTTGGTCCAAAGAAGGATGATGAAGAATTGAATGATGAGGTGCCAAATGCACCTATTATTGCTGATGATGACAAGATAGTGGAGGGAAGAGGTTGATACTCCTCCTCAATGGTGAGTGATAATGAAGTGGGTAAGGAGGCCCAATTGTTAAAGGCAGGTCCCTAAAGGACCACCTCTTTATCCCCAGTGTCTGATCAAAAAGAAAGAGGACAACCAATGCAAGAAGTTCATTAATATGTTCAGCCAGTTGTCCATAAATATTCCACTGGTAGATGCTCTATTACAGATACTCGCTTATGTAAAGTTCATGAAGGAGCTATTGAAAAATACTGGGTAATTGATGTTGGCACAGTGGAAGTGTCACACCATTGCTTTATGGTCATAGCCAGAAATTTATCCCCAAAAAGGAAAATCCAAGAGCCTTTGCAATTCCATGCACCATCGGGGTGTATTTGTTCAACAAAGCTTTATGTGACTTGGGGGCAAGCATCAAGTTGTGCCCCTTGTGGCCTTCAAGAAGTTAGGTTTGGAAGATCCAAAGCCAACCCCTATGAGTTTGCATATGGCCAATCGATCAATCAAACGTCCAGTGGTGCTAGATTGCGATGTTGACCTCAAAGTGCCCATTATATTAGGGTGCCCACTTTTGGATACCATACGAGCTCTAGTGGATGTAGATTTAGGTGTACTCAAGTTTCGAGTAGGTGGCGATGAGGTTACATTCAATGTTAGTAAGCTAATGAAGACCCTGAAATAGTGTAGGGTTGTGGCCGTGATTGGTTCTAAGGACAAGTTGGAGGAGTTCCCTTATGAGGAAGATGAGCCTCCGAACTCGTGTTGACAATTGAGGTGATATTGTCTAGACGTGATGTTAAATCAAGCACTTCTTAGGAGGCAACCCAAGTGTCTTTAAATTTTTTTTACTTCCCCTTTTTGTTGTTTTGTTGTTGTAGGATGTTTGTTTGTGTTAGAAGTTAAAGAAGAAGAGTGAAGAAAATTAGCAATACCTACGAAAAAGTAGGTCCCAATCTTCAGAACGCAAGTGCACCACTGATCGGGTCCAGAATACTAGGAAGAAAATTATTCAAGATAGCATACCTATGCGGCATCTGCGAAACGCAAATATGAACCCGCGGCATGCAAATGTAACGCTGATCCCTGGTAGTTAACTCATCTATTTGACCAACATATGCATCTTACATGCATGCAGACCTCAATATGCAGCTGCATGTGCAATGTAGACACAAGTATGAAGAGGTAAAAAAGGTCGACCAACCCATTTGACCGACCCGACCCAGCTCGCGACCCGTGACCTTCAACTTTCTCTCCTACTTCCCAAAACCTCGATTTTCTGCCCTCAACCTCCATTTTCACAATCCATCAACTCCCAACTACTCCCCATTTATTCCATACAACTACCCACTTTCCTGAACTACAAACCTCACCATTTTCTCTCTTCTCTCATCACAAACCGCACTATTCCTTTGTAGTAGAGCTGGGTCGACGCCATCACCATAGCCATTTTTTTGAAGCTTTAGTTTTCAACTACCCATTCTCCTCACTCTATTTTGGTATGCTCTTATGCTTACATTTCAATTTTTATGTTATTGTGGAGCATTATTTTTCTTCGATGAATGTGGAACTTCCTCTATTTCCCTAATGTGTGTTTTACATGTTTATCTTGAATATGATTTTTGGTGTGTATATGTGGGTTGAGTTGAAATTTAACATGTATGAGAAATTTATACTTCATGTGATATTGCTTGTTAGTTTGATAATTTAGGCCATGAGATGTAGTTGAGGGTGAAGTTTGAGTAACCCATTTGCGTATGATGATTAATTTTTCCCTATGATGGATGAGTGACATCTTTCTTATGGAAAAATCGTCATTGCTTCATGACGTTTTGGTAATGTTGATAAATTTAAATGGGAAATTGGATGTTCTTGTCAATTTTGATGGAATGTGATCATGCCTAGTTAGTGTGTTTAGTTGTTGTGAATGAATTCATGTTGATGATGGTAGTTAGGATGGTGACTCAATGTTTCCCGATAATAGATGGGGTAACATCCTTCTTAAGGGAAGTCTTTGAATAGTTGTAGTGGTCAATGGGATGTTGCTATTGTTAGTATGTCTTTCAGGGATGTCTGAGTACTCATTAGACTTTGAAATTGCTCAAATAAGTATTGAAAATTGAGTTTAACACTTGGACATGAAGATTAAGGCATTATTGAGCATATATGTATCGCAAATATTGCTCTGGGAATGTAGGTTCAACACAGGCAGGGGTAATGAGATACAAGCTCACTTCCTCACACCTGTGTTCCACCTACACGCTGCAGATCTTCATCCGTGAAATGCAGATGAAATACAAATGGCCAAGCTGCTACCAATGATTCTACTTTGTAAAACACAAATGGCCAAGCTGCTGCCAATGATTCTTCGTTGTGCCTACAGTTCATCTGTGTTTGATGGATCTTCACCTTCGGAACCCAAGTGCTCACAGACACAAGAAGTCTACACATTGCAACTTCTTCTTTTTTGCAATCCAATTCTTTTTCTTTTCATAGCCTAGTGTAGATGTTTTCTTTTATTCTCTATTAGAAGAATACATAATGAGTGAGGTATTTGTTTTGTTGAACTCATATCATTTTGTAGGAACATGTCTTCTTCTAGGCCCCAAGAGAAAGGGAAATCTCCATCCTCTAGCAAAGGCAAGAGCAAAGGAAAAGGAAAAAACGCGGAGACTCAAGTCCCTACCAACATTAAGGAAAGACTCCAATTCTATGTGGAGGGAATGAAGCCATACTTCATCAAATACCAAAATCGTTCATTCACACCAGAGAAGAGCTTTAACTTAGCTGGGTTAGGCCAGGAGTTTTCCAACATGAACAAACAGTTCAATGAAAGAGAGTGGCACCCTTCCCTAGATTCTCCTTCTAGTTATTACCCCAACTTTTTGGTTGAGTTCTATGCCTCTTATAAGTGAGGCAAGATTTGAAAAAACACTCAAGAAGGATAGATGAGTTCCCGAATATGGAATCTGTCATGGTCTAGGGGAAAGAAATAGATATCACCAATATGCCATCACTTTCCTCTGTTGGGTAGAGCCAATTTCTTCGGGAACTGAGTTCATGGAGCAGACTGATACAAAGGGCAACCAACTTCAATGGCTAGTGCGGATTATTGCAGGGAAGCTAGTTTGGGTCACTT
Source organism: Datura stramonium (assembly GCA_018107945.1). Taxonomy (NCBI): domain Eukaryota; kingdom Viridiplantae; phylum Streptophyta; class Magnoliopsida; order Solanales; family Solanaceae; genus Datura; species Datura stramonium. The sequence continues at coordinate 368,033 of JACEIK010000066.1, read as the reverse complement.
TGGGTGGTGGAATTTCGAGGCAAGATCTTCATTTTAAAGTAAAGCTGTTGTTGGATCTAGTTTTTTCCCACCTCATGCTATCAAAAATTTCTAGAAAGTGCATTTGGAGGCTACCATTCTAATCTCCTGCATTATCTCAGGGGTGCACGTAAGTTTTGGGTAAGCATTCACTGTGAAAATAAAAAGGAAGGCTCGGCAGCCGGCTCTCTCCATGCCCTTCCAAGTGCTAACTTGCCAATTATATGCTAGAGCATGAGTGCCATATTTTTCTCATGACATTGTTAGCTCCACTACCGAAGTTATTAATATTAACAAGAAGTGGGATGCGGATGCTTCCAAAAGCAAAAAGAGGAGAATGCAATGCTAGGATGTCTTTGGAGATTCCATAACATATGACATTGATAATGCTCCAATGGAACAAGACCTCAACGAGCCTACTCCTGAAATGCAAGGACATACTTTCGAGGAGGCACCACTTCTGGGGTCTTCACCACCACCTCTATCCTTATGACCTAGTGGGCCTCAAAAGATAGCAGATATTACACAAGCACATGAAAATTAGCTCATAAAATTAGTCGAAAATTTTCTATCCCTGATCCCAAAATTGGTCAAAAATGCAACGAAGGATGTGTTTGATAGCTTACACAAGTTATGCTCCAAAGTTGACGTGGTTAAGGGAGCAGTGCCATCTCTTTGGGCTGATGCGAGAGAGATGAAGGGAAAGGCCCGCTATCTAGAACTAAAATGAGCTTCTTAGGTGAAGCTATGGCTTCCCCGCACATTACTCGCGACCCAATTGATGACTTACTTGGGGACCTAGAGGAGGCTGGGGAGGATGAGCAGGAAGAAGATGGTGTTGATGTCTGTACAAGAAATTTAATTTTTAATGACCAGCTCTTAACGAAGGGATGTGAATTCGACTCTTAAAAGTGTATTTACAGTGACAAAATAATTTTTCGATCGTTAAAACCCAATTTTTAACTTAACATTAACGAGGAAATAATATGCGAGCGCTAAAAGATTTAATATCCAATTGTTAATAATAAATAAAAAAAGGTGCTACCTATTTAATTTCCCTGCTTATTCCACATGATCAAGGACACGTCTGTCTCACCACCCACCCATAAAATTAGAACTCTTCAGATTGAGTCTCCACCACCCAGCTATACGCCTGTATATTTCAATTTTGTGAGAAAAATCTACAAAATCCTCTCCAATTCCTGGAAATTTGTTGAAGTAAATAGGTGTAGGTCTCTCCTCCAGCATCATTCGCTATTTATATTTCTATTGTGTTAGGAAAATCTGTAAAATAACGGCACTAAGATCCTCCAATTCCATGTTTTGTTGAAGTAAACTGCCGTACGTCTCTCCTCCAGCATTGTCCTTAAAAGGAAATTAGTGTGTCTCTTTGTTGATCACAAAACACACTCTAGCTAATTTTAACAAAAGTTGACCTCTGTTTCACCTGCTCTTTACAAGTTTGATCGATGCGGCTGATATCATCCCTCACATTCTCGGATTTCCTTTAATTCAAGGTAAGTCTATGTTTTCATAACTTTGAATTTTTTTAGTGAAACCCCCCATTTTCCAAATTTTATCTTGTTTTCCCCCTAATTTAGCTTCTGTGCAGTGGGCATAGATATTCTTCATAGATGTATGTACTGATGTGATTAGTTATTTTAGTAGAGAAGTTATTATTTGAAATCTTAATCTAATAATTTTTTATAATGTTTAACGAGGTGAATTGAGTTTTAGCTACCGCAAGTACCTATTTATTTTTATTTTTTTTCTTGTGGCTGGCTCCTATTCGGCTTTAAGATCTTATCATTAATTTCATCAAGTGGATGCAGATAACTAGAAGTACATGATGCTAAGAAAAATAGGATAGCTCCATATAGAGTACGAGTTAGATCTTGTCGAGTTACAGTCAGATAGATAAGTTTTCCAACCAAACGTTTATACCTCTCTGGATTTTCAAAGAGCAGGCCATCATCCTTACTGAATTTCAAAGTCGGATCCATAGGAGTATCCACATTTCTCCCAACAATCCCGAGATTTGTAGGTTAAAAGGTTAGGGAGATAATAAAATCTATAAGGCTCTCTTAGGATCTTACAGGGGTAGGATTATGAAACTAAATAGGTTTAAAATGCATAGAGTGAATGGGAGTTGATACACCATCAAAACATCTTTGATTCCTTTCAGACCATATGTGTCCAAAGCACATTTGATTATGTCCATCTCCAAACAGACCACAAAAGATACAAAAAAAGACATATTCCACTATTGTAATGACACGGGACAGAGAAGAAGATGATGATTTACATCTTCAATTCCTTATTCACATAGATGACATCATTTACAAAAGTGTAAACCTCCTCTACAGGTTATATTGGGATGGAATAGCTTTGTGCAGCAGTAGAAATGAAGCATTTTTCATTAAAAGGGACACTATTTTACCATAACACATGTTACGTCAATATAATATCCCTATTACCCAATGCGTTCAAGCTCTTACATGCTGAATTCACAAAATTTTCCACTACCATGCAATTTTCAAATTAGAGTCAACTTTGTCAGGCTGATATCTAGTAGTTGGTCTTGAAGAAGCTCATCCATATATATATATATATATATATATTCTCCACTTCTTCAAGAACAATTCCCCCTATCAGAACAATTCCTTCTAAATTTCAGTATCAATCCTTGATTACGTCTGCACTGCTCTACTATTGCCATGTTGTTTTCTATAAAACTACAGAGATCAGGAGCATGTCTCTTACAAGAAAAGTATTATTTTGCCATCCTTGATGTTGGGCATATTTTCTATGTCCATTTTTTATATTTTTACCCATATTTGATTATGTTTTGAGTTCATAATCCTTAATTAATTCTTAAATTCAAATATATATATGTATATATATATCTGCGTGTGCGTGTGTGTGTGTTATACGCTAACAAACGATTTGAATTGATTTGAGCAGGAAAAGAAGCAAAATGGGATCAAAATGATGCAAGAAATAATGATTTGAGGATCTGATGGATTTGGTACTATGCTTGGCGCTCCGCACCAAGTCCCAAACTTCAGAGAAAAAAATCTCAGTCTGGTGCTATGGCTGGCGTGGCTTTCAGAGAATTTTACTTAAAAAATTTGGTGAGATGAAGGGGCGGCGTACCAAACCCTATCTGGAGCTGAAATTGCTGGAAATTTGATTAAGTCTATGGCAAGATAGGAGGGGTGGCACGCCAGAGCCATTCCATGATGAAAAATGCTAATTTAAAGACAAGTTTTGGAGGGCAGAAAGGTCATTTGAAGGCTCATCTATAAATATAGGCCTTAGGTTGTTTGTTACGTAGTTTTGGACTTCTTTCAAGCAGTCTTTACTCATTTATATTCCATAGTTCATTCATGAAAGATTGTAAGCCATTCAGAAGAAAGACAAGGTTCTACAACTAGGTTTTCTCTTCTTTACTTTGTATTTTCTCATGATGATGACTAAGTATTTGTTTTTCCGCTTGTCTATGAGTGGCTAAATTCATATTCTAGGGTTGTGGCCATGGTGAATGGTTGATTGTTTGATATACTAAATAAACTTAATTTTGATTCTTCTTTTATGGTTGTTTGTATTTATTTGTCTTAATTTATTATTTATGATATTGATCACCTTGTAAGTAATCCGCAAGCTTTCAATTGAACTTGGGATAGGGAATCGATTGGGTTAAAAATAAACACACAACGGGAATTCATAGACCCTTGAACACATTAGTGATAGGATAGAAGTTGTTGTTAAGGATAGGGATATACCCTTCAACCCCGTTTAGTTGAAATACAAGTAGGCATAATCGTCGTTTCATTGTTCTCCTATGACCATAGGGTTATAGGCGTTAGGGTTCATGAAATAGTTCTTGGATGCTAGGGATAGTGGCAAGAAATGGGATAGTAACTCTCAACTAAAAACTGTAGGAAGAATCATGCTAGTTTAGTTACGTTCTGAAAAACTCAACCTGAAACCAACCAAGTTCCATTGCCCTAGTCTGTCATCATTATTGAAATACAATCAAGTTTGCATTCGTTTTGGTTAATTTTCATATTTGATGTTTTAGCAGTTTAATTTTCCAAACCAATCTTCATTTTACTTGTTTTGTAGATTAGTGAAATCAAAGTACAACCTTAAAATGATTAAATTGACAAGTCCCTATGGGTACGATATATGGAATTAAGAATCCTATATTACTTGACAACCACATGCGCTTGCGTGATCTTGGGGGACATCATATTTTTGGCGCCATTGTCGGGGACTTGAAAATTGTATAAACATTTGTCGGTTAGAATTTTATTTCGCTAGTCTGTATTTTACGTTTGTTTCTTGTTTTTTTTTGAAGTTCACAGGGTTGTTTGCCTTAGTGCATGCCAAGCACGAGAAGTCAAGAACCAACCTTAGGTTCAATTTACCCTGAAATAGAGAGAACCTTTCGAAGGTTAGCTATGTAAAAGATTGGGCACGCAGCAGCTGAAGAGAATGAGAGATTTTCAGTGATGCAGTTTGCTAGGCCGAATGTGGTAAATGCTTCTAAAGCAATTGTTAAACTGGCCATCACTGAGAATTTTGAGATAAAGGAAGGGACTGTGAGGTTGGTTCAGAACACTTGCCAATTTGAGGGCAAGCCGCGGGAGGATCCCAACAGGCATCTGATGACGTTTGTAGAGCTGAGTAAAAACCTCCACTACAAGAATGTGTCAGATTAATACGTCAAGTTAACTCTATTTCTGTTCTCACTAATCGAAGAGGTCAAGGAGTTTCTGCCAAATGAGCCTGCAGGATCCATCACCACTTGGAAAATTCTCTCCAATAAGTTCATCAACTAGTTTTTCTCTTTAAGAGGAACTAAAGAACTGAGGGGAAAGATCTCTAGATTCATATAAAAAGATGGAGAAACACTAGCTCAAGCATGGGAACATTACAAGGGTTACTTGAGGGATTTTCCACACCACATGCAACCTAAGGAGATAATTGGGCACAACTTTATTGAGGGTCTGAAGCCCGAATCTAAGATACTCCTTGATGCTACTGCACAAGGACAGATTTTTCCCAAAAGTTATGATGAAATTGAGGCTCTATTAAACTTCATGCATGCGGGGAGTCAGGATTATCAAGATTCAGGCAGAGGATTTGCAGCAACAAAGGTGCCAGGAAAGCTTGAGGGGGATGGTGTAGCTACAATCAGGCAAATATTAGCCAATTGGTGAATGAGATTAATAAGTTGGTGACCATACCAGTAAGAGGCCAAGTGCAGCAGGTACAGTAGGTACAAATCTCACCACTATCATGTGAAGCGGGTGGAGAAGGCCAAGCCTATTCAGGTTGTCCTCTTAATCATGAGTCTATATATTTTGTTGGATAACAAGGTCGTGGTGGAGGTTTTGCAGGTAATGGCTATAATCATGGGTACTAGAATGGAGCATATCCCCCATGGGGAGGGAATAAAAACATCCAAAGGCCCTAAAACACTTATCCAAGGCCACTGGGCCAGTAGTAGAACAGTTCTCTTGAGGAGACAATTATCACGACCAAAACGTACACCTTGATCCTAGACACAGGAAAAGGGACTCCGAGGGACCCCAAGTCAACTTATGGCACATGCATAAATCTAATCTCATTGAATAAAGCAGAGTATTTAGCATAAAACATAGCGAAAATGTAAACATAGCGCAAAAACCAAAAGTACTGGAATATACATAAGCCAAGTTCTAAATCCTGTCTGAAAGCCTCTAATACATAAGATGGATTGATGGGACAACATCCCCAACTAACCCGACCACTGATGAAACATAAATAACATGAAAGTATGTCAATAGCCCTCGGAACATGAGGACTCACCAATAGCTAAGAGCGAGAACTGAGATGAACCAAGGAAGAGGATGAGCTTGAGATCCGGACCATGTATCATGAAATGATACAACATAAAAAGTATGCGGTCAGTACGTGGAATGTACCGAGTTTGCAAGGTAAGTAAAATGGACATTTATAAGTAAAACAAAACTCATAAGTAACGTAGGAGAAGGACATCATGCATATATCATAAACTTCGTAAGAGAACATAAGGCTTAAGGCTTTCAAATCATTCATAATAATAATTGTAAGTAAACATTATAAAAACATAACTTGGGCCAATAATATAAATATAACAATGCATAAAACATGCAAAACAATGGGAGGACTCGTCATAACCGACACCATCATGGTAGAGCCTTTTATGATGCCCCAACTATCTCACTCAAGTGGGCAGAGCCGACCCTGGCTTGCCAAGCGAGGGTCATGCATTAGGCGTGATATCACATTTGAGGAGATCGGTATCAACACAATATATAACATTAGAACCCACGGTGGCACGTGGTTATGAGACATCGGCGTAGTCCTTTGAATGCCGGGCTTCTCGGTGCTAGACACGGCTCCCAAAAACATGCATATAGGATCATACATTAATCAATAACGCCGTGCATTAAAAATTCATTGGATAAAATATAATATTTATCATCATTGATCCCCTTTAAAACATGCTTAGCCATGAATCAAGGACATTTTTATCATCCGTCATCATAAATCGATAAATCATATAATTCGTTCATAAATCATAAATCATTCTTCAATATATAGGCATTGCCCAATACTTAGACATACTCAATTCTTTCAAAAATAGGTTCATAAACATGGGTAACTTGAAATCATGCTTTTCTATCATCAATAAACTTAAAATAATGAATATTCATCATAAATCATAATTTCCATGAACTTTCATCAAATAGGCATTTTGGAATTTAAAAGTTTGAAACATGATTTTAAAGAGAATAATAATAAAACCTACCCATCATTCATAATTCAAAGATTAAAACTCAATTAAATCATACCCACAAAGAGAAATCACATTTTCATGCATTTGAGTAAAACCCCATAGACTTGAATAGGAGTATTCATGATTTAAATTGAGATTTGGGCATGGGTGGGGAAGAATTTCACCCATTCTAAAATCCTACATACCTGGAAATGGACTGATCTCAATGTTCCTTGAATGCGCACAAAGAAATTGGTGGAAACTTGGAGGACAAGGCCTTGAATATCCCTAAAACCTCTGTAAAGCCCTTGCATGAGGATGGGCATGCATAAAGGTCTCAACTCATATTATCATACTCAAAAAATATCCAACACGACATAGTTTAAGGTCTAAAATTGTGGAAAAGTCGAAAATGCCCTTAATAAAATTTTCCTGAAAAAATTATCTCGATGAACTAATGACCGATCCCACAGATCGTTGCATGATGCCACGACTCATGGTACCGAGTCATTGAGTCCACTATTTCACTTCATGCTTTAGGTTCTTCCCATGATTCGACAGGATGAGTCATTGTATCAATCGACGAGTCGTTTGATCGACCGTTATCAGCTCCTTGACAATTCTGAATTTCTCTTACCACGAGCCTCACCACGACTTGTGGTGTCTTCCAATGAGTCATGGTCTCAATCCATTGTCTGCACTGGAAACCACAACCCACGAGCAACGACTTGAAACAATGGGTCGTTCCTCCTCACCACCAATCATGGGATGCCCCATTGCTTCTCCCTCAACCTAAGATCAGTCCTTCTAACGATTGTTAACAACGACTTGTTATTCCTGACAACGAGTCGTTACACAATCCATTATCACCATTGCTCCCCTGAACCCCCATTCCACGACTACTTTTGACACTCATGGTGCCCTACCATGAGTCGTAGGGTCACCCGTCCTTTGATATTTTGCCAGTTTTTCTAAACTTTTCAAATTCAACTCTCGGGTCTATTCCTAGGCCTTTTTGGGGTATTACAATATCTACCCCTTGGGAACATTCGTCCTCGAATGTAGTAAACACGCAGCAATAGAGACATACAATTCACCATATTCAATACTAATCATTTTAACCTGAAGATTGACAGAATGACTACCTCCGAGGAGATCCACATAGCTACACTGAATTCAGACCTCACATACATTCATCATAACATAAATCAAACTTGCGCACATGGACATAATTGTGAAAACTAAATAGAGTCATAGGGCAAAACTGATACCCCCAAGTCAAAATGGAGCTGGTATAGAACAAATATGGGTATCTAGCCATCATATCCGCTTCGGCTTCCCACATAGCTCCCTCAACATGTTGATTTCTCCTCAATACTTTAACTGAAGCTACTTCATTGTTCCTTAGCTTACGGACTTGACGATCTATGATTTTCTTCGAAATTTCTTCATAGCTGAGGCTATCCTTTACCCAACGCTGTCTACCGGGACTACCAGAGCTGGATCGCCCAAGAACTTTTCAAGAGCGATACATGAAACACGGGATGAACTGAAGCTAACTCGGAAGGAAAGTCCAACTCATATGCCACTTTACCAACTCTTCTCACAACCCGGTAGGGACCAACATATCAGGGACTGAGTTTCCCCTTTCTTTCCAAATTGCATCACTCCCTTCATGGGAGAATACCTTCAAAAACATCCAATCTTCAACCTCAACTCAAGATCCCTCCTCGTATCCGCATAAGAATTTTGGTGACTAGGAGCTGTTTTCAATCCTTCCCTTATTATCTGAACCTCCTCCGAGGCTTCATGAACCAAATTTGGCCCTATCATTGTTTCCTTACCAACCTCGAACCATCCGATGGGAGATTTCATCTCTGCCTATAAAGAGCCTCAAACGGAATGTTGGCACGATAACCGTTATTGTCGGCAAACTCAATAAGAGGCAATGGTCGTCCCAACTACCCTATTATTGAAGTACCCCATCTCCCCCTTTGGAACAATCTCTACCTTCTGATTTGAACGACCACCTTCGACTTTACTAAGATAGGATTCTCACATTACCTAACTTTGCCCTCAGTTATCAAGAAAAATTCCTATCCATCCTGAACCATGACACCACACCTTATACTTAGAATCGTGCTAAAAACACAAAATGTTCAAATCCACCCGAAGCTCATCCGGAATCCTCAGGACTCAACCCAAACATGCAATTCCACCATGAGGCATACTTCAGACCTATTGGGATCATCAAACCACCGATATGAAGTTGTTTCTATCGAAAGTCGACCGTGGTCAAATACAACTTCCTTAAAGTTCCCGACTTAACCAAAAGTCCCGTTTACTACCAAATCACCTCGGGCCCCACACAACTACTCAACTAAGTCATAAATCACCATCTGGTACTATTAGAACTTTCATAACCAAAATTCGAGCTCGTTAACTTTAAATGTTGACTTTAGTCAAGCCTCTCAAACTTCAGACCTCCTAAAATCGAGAATCTTATCCAATCTTCATTGGATCATCTTGGAAATTGTGTCATCCATCCCCGCAAGTCATACATAGCAAATTATAGATATAGAAAGTTTCAAACTAGGGAAACAGGTCAAAATCACAAAATGACTATATGGGTTGTTGCACTTCTAGGTTTTGGCTAATCGTTGCACTTCCTCAACTTCTACATGCCTAGAACCTATAGTAGGTGTAAGGAGTTATCCTAGATGTATACATCTCAACTATCATTTTCATTATGGGGAACACCCATAGAGCCTAGAGTAAGGTAATCATGAGCACAATTTATTCAAGGAATCTAAGCTGGGCATGTATCTGATATAACATGATTCTCATGAGCCGATAAGGCAGATCTTAGGAAGGACTTTATAAAGATGAGCATACTAAGGGGTATGAGTTCACATATGCAACGAGGGTCATTACATGAAGCTGAATTTTGTGGGGTCATTGAGTAATGTTGGAATCAGTGACGGGCGCAGTTGCCTATCATCTTAGAGTTCTGAACGTAAGCATGGGTTGAGCGTAACATCAAGAGACATACGAGAGAAACATCTAAATAAGAATGGGTTGACTATCCCTAGGTACCATCTTTATAACTTCTTTGCTAAAACTTAAGACTCGACATGACCCTTCACTTACCATCTCTCTCTTAGATTAGAGCTATCATTCTAGCGCTCTAGGACCCTTTGTTAAAGTTGCACTAATATCACTAGCTCCAGACTGCTCATTCACCTCCAAAGCTATCGCTGAATATTTCATACTCTTAGCCATTGCCTACCTCCCACAAAATAGATCTCATACCAAGGTGCATACAGGAATCCCATACCTTGTATAGTAGGCTCTTGAAACTAGAAATCGGGGTAGGTTTTATGGAAAAGCTTATAACATACCTGAGACATACATCTGAGGTCGACCACCACTCACTCTTACCACTCTATTCTATGAAAGTGGACGACTTGTTGGAACTGTTGGAGAGAGATTCAGAGCACGGCCTTTTTGACCATCCCGCTTAGCTGCAATGCAATCACGGTGTTTATGACCGATTTGGCCACAATAAAAGCAAATATCTGAACCTACCAAGAATTCTCCTCGGTGGTGCTTCTCGCAATTTTTGCAAGTTGGGTAAGTAGTCTTCCTCACTCGGGGCTTGTATCCCCGAGCTTAGGCTTGAGACTTCTGACGGATTTGAGAGTGACTCTCCTTACTTGACCCTTGTTGGGACCCCTCAAGGTCACCTACCCTGGGCCTCTTGTTCTCCCTCTTGCCCCCTCTATACTTCCCAACCACACTCGAGTTACCAACCTTTGGTGGGCTCTCTTTCATGAGTCCTTGAGTCCCAATGGATGCTGCTTCCCCAATAGGGTTCACTGATACGATAGCTCACTGGCCAGGCTGGGTTATCATAGCTCACATCAACACTCTAAGGGAGGCTCCGAGCTCCGCATTCGTAACATGCATGGAATCCATCAGAGTTGGGGTATTGGCTAACTTCCATCGTTGTTCTGAGAAGACATATTTCTGAACACACGTATCACATGAGTTAGAGGAAGGGAGAGAGTTAAACTCACGGCACGAGGTAGAATCATGAGGGAAGGGAACATTTCCTAAACGTCTCATAGCCTCTTCAGTATAAGTGAGGCCAGCTTCAAACCCATGAAAAAAACTCTACTTAACGCGGCTTTCAGACACCCTAGGACACATCAAACCTATGGCTCTGATACCAAGTTTGTAACGACCCAAACGTACACCCGGATCGTAGACACGGGACAAGGGACCCCGAGAGACCCCAAGTCAACCCATGGCATATGTGTACATCTAATCACATTGAATAAAGCAGATTATTTAGCATAAAACATAGCAGAAACGTAAACATAGCGTAACAACCAGCAACACTGAGCATATACATAAGCCGAGTTCTACATCTTGTCTGAAAGACTCTAATACATAAGATGGGTTGATGGGACAACATCCCCAACTAACCAGACCAATGCTGAAACATAAATAACATGAAAGTCTGTCAACAGCCCTCAGAACATGAGGACTCACCAATAACTGAGAGTGAGAACTAAGATGAATTAAGAATGAGGATGAGCTTGAGATCCGAACCATGTATCATGAAACGATATAGCATAAAAAGTATGCGGTCAGTACGTGGAATGTACCGAGTATTCAAGGTAATTAAAATGGACATTTATAAGTAAAACAAAACTCATAAGTAACGTAGGAGAAGGACATCATGCATATATCATAAACTTTGTAAGAGAACATAAGGCTCAAGGCTTTCAAATCATTCCTAAAGCGTTCATAATAATAATCGTAAGTAAACATTATCAAAACATAACTTGAGCCAATAATATAAATATAACAATGCATAAAACATGCAAAACAATGGGAGGACTCGTCATAACCGACACCATAATGGTAGAGCCTTTTATGATGCCCCAATTATCTCACTCAAGTGGGCAGAGCCTACCCTGGCTTCCCAGGCAAGGGTCGGGCATTAGGCGTGATATCACATTTGAGGAGATCGGCATCAATACAATATATAACATTAGAACCCACGGTGACACGTGGTTATGAGACATCGGCATGTCTTTTGAACGCCGGGCTGCTCAGTGCTAGGCACGACTCCCAAAAACATGCATATAGGATCATACATAAATCAGTAACATTATGCATTAAAAATTTCATTGGCTAAAATATAACATTTATCATCATTGATCCTTTTTAAAACATGCTTATCAAAGAATCAAGGCCATTTATATAGGCCGTCATCATAAATCGATAAATCATGTAATTCTTTCAAAAATCATAAATCATTCTTCAACATGTGGGCATTGCCCAATACATTGACATAATCAATTCTTTCAAAAATAGGTTCATAAACATGGGTAACTTGAAATCATGTTTTTCCATCATCAATAAGCTTAAAATAATGAATCTTCATCATAAATCATAATTTCTATGAACTTTCATCAAATGGGCATTTTGGAAGTTAAAAGTTTGATACATGATTTTAAAGAGAATGATAATAAAACCTGCTCATCATTCATAATTCAAAAATTAAAACTCAATTAAATCATATCCATAAAGAGAAATCACATTTTCATGTGTTTGAGTAAAACCCCATAGACTTGAATAGGAGGATTCATGATTTAAATTGGGATTTGGGCATGGATGGGAAAGAATTTCACCCATTCTAAAACCCTACATACCTGAAAATGGACTGATTTCAATGTTCCTTGAATACCCACAAAGAAATTGGTGGAAACTTGGAGGAGAAGGCCTTGAATCTCCCTAAAACCTCTCTAAAGCCCTTGCATGAGGATGGGCATGCATAAAGGACTCAAATAATGTTGTCATACTCGAAAATATCCAAAGCAACGTAGTTTAGGGTCTAAAGCGTGGAAAAGTCGAAAATGCTCGTAATAAAAATTTCCCTAAAAAACTTGTCTAGACAAACCAACAACCGATCAAGTTGTTTGCAGCGATCTCCCGCAGAATAATGAAGTCAGCAGTCCATTACTTCACCCATTCTTCAGTTCTTCCCATGACTCAAATGAGACGATGTTATCAATCACAATTCGTTCATCAAACTGTTGCATCAGCTCACTGCTAATTTTGAACTTCTCTTACCACGAGCACCACAGTCTTGCAGTATCAATCATGTTTATAGCTGAAACCCTCAACCCATAAAAACAACTTAGGCGCAATGGTCATTCCTCTCTTCATGAATCGTAGGATGCCCACGAACGGCTTCTCCCTCGGCCTAAGCTCAGTCCTTCTAGTGACTGGTAATAACGACTTGTTGTTTACTTGACGAGTCGTTACACCATCCGTACTCACCTTGCTCCGCGAACTCCCATTCCTACTTTAGCGTTACTCGTGGTGCCTACACAGTCGTAGGGTCTTCAGTCTGTAATATTTTACAGATTTTCTGCACTTTTCAGAAATTCAGCTCCGGGTCTATTCTTAGACCTTTCGGGAGTATTACAACAATGAAATGGATTATTGTTGCAGCAAACGCAAGTTGTAAATGAAATGCAAAAATCCATCCATGAGCTTGTAAGGCAAATGGGGCAATTGGCCCTAGGAAATGACGAGACCACGGGGAGCTCTCATTTAATACCAGAAGAACCCTAAGAGAAAATGTAAATGGTATTTTCTTGCACAGTGGTAAGGAGTTGGGTGAGAATTATCCCAAGAAAAGTTGATGAAAACAAACCATGAAATCCAAGACTAATGTAAGTGCAGCAATCCACAGAATTGCCGGTAGCTAGACCACCTCTCCCATTTCCTCAGAAGGTTGAAGAAAAAACAGGAGGACGGAGAGCCTGTAGGAAGTTTCTTATGTTGTTGAAGCAGGTTCATGTGAATATTTCGTTGGTGGAGAATTTGCAGGAAGTTCCAAAGTATGCTAGGTATCTCGGGGGATATTATGGCCAATAAGAGGAGGCATAAAGAGTTTTGAAACATGGCTCTTGCGGAAGAGTGCAGTTCTGAATCTAAGCAATAAAATTCCTAAAGTTAAAGGATTCTGGTAGTTTCATTATTCCTATCACTATTGGAGGCAAGAATGGTTGTTTAGCTTTATGTGACTTGGGTGCGAGCATCAATTTGATGCACGCATCCTATTGAACACTAGGATTAGGTGAACCATGTCCTACCACGGTGAAGTTGCAGCTTGCTGATTGATCTCTGCCTATCTTAGGGAATCACTGAAGATGTCTTGATTCAGGAGGACCTTTCATCCTGCCGGTGGACATTATAATCTTAGAATGAGGCGGATGCAGCAATTCCCCTCATTCTAGGGAGAGAATTTTAGTCCTTTGCCCGATGCGGTCATACATGTTCAATCGGGAAAGATGCTGTGTAGGTAGATGGTGGAGGTAGTGTTTGAGAGTGTTCAGAAACACAGTGCCACCTCATTATGAGGACTTTAAGGTGAAGCCGACGGATGAACCTGGAGGTTATAATCCGTTAGTGACGAGGACCATAGTCATGCGCGGTGATGTTAAATCGCGCCGCATGGGAGGCAACCCATGAATGTCATGCGAGGACATTAAGCCAAAGAGCTTGATGGAAGCACATCCTTTTAACATTGTATGTTTTTATTTGTTTTGTAGAGACGAAGAGGTTGTAAGAGGCAAGAACAAGCTAGGACATTAAGCCAAAAAGTGTATGTCACAAGGTGAGATACTTGGCATGGGACTCTAGGAGGTTAAATCTAGAGAAAAGAAAATCTTGTTAGGTGAGGCTACAGGGCCCACCACCCAGCCCCTATCTCCAGGGAAATATTTTTCTAAGTCTATGTTGAGATAGGGTGCAGCAGACCAGAGCTTGATGGACGAAAATTATTGGTCAATATTGACTCAAAAGACCTTAAAATTACATAAAAGCCCGTGCCCCGCCTTATATTTAAAGTTCCATTCATCCTTTTTGTTACACCCCGAATTTTTTTTTGATGATTATTTGATGGTTATAGGTCATATTAATGGAATTATGGGTCGTATGTTGTCCGTAGGTGAGGAGGGAAACATGTGCAAGAAAACGATGAGGAGTTTACTCCTACTTTAGGTGATGACATCAGAAAGGGTAGAAGTAATTCCCTTTTTATTTCTTTAAGTTTATAAGGTTATAACTTGGAGAATGTTGTAGTATTGTGTTGTTGATTATTCTTGCACTTTGTGGCATGTTGTGCCCAATTTTCAAGAACTTTGGTGAAGCGAAGTTGCTTCTTGTTGGTTTTGTAAATTGGACTTGGAAGGAGCCTTAAGGAGTAAGCTTGAAAGGAAGATTTTCGGCGAAATTAGATTCGAAACGTACTTGCCAGGGTATCGTAAAGAGCGTCGCTTTCCTTGTTTTCGCGTCAAACAGTTGCTTGAAGGATCAATATTCTATGTTTTTAAAAACATATTGAGGCATCATAACTGATACTTTCCAAGGGTTGGAAATACTTGGCATAAAGCTTGAATCGTTAAAAATGTTTGAAGCGAGCAAATGTGAAGCGAAAGGTGTAATTTTTATACGATTGTTGCGGTAGTTCCAATCAGTCTGAAGTCCCCTTAATGTGCGCACCATGAGCTGGTCCTTTGCGGTATACTGTATATGTTATGTTTAATGTATGTTAATATCTTCTCACTTGAGTGAGAATTGGTAGGAAATGCTAAGGCGAGTGACATGTAATTGAACTTAAGCTAAGAATATGACATAGACAGTTGAGGTAAGTAAGTTATTGAAATGACATTTTAGTAATATTGTTAGTCCCTCCTATATGTTTATGTTTAAAGTGTTAAAATAAAGAGTAGATTTTATGTTTTTCCTCTTTAAAGCTAAGCAAGCGGCACGTAGAGAATAAGCTAAATCGATACATGTTAACGGGGGAACGTGGCTAAGTTGTCAATTTGGCAAAGAGGTAAGTGTGTATAAGAATTGATGGAATAGTGAACACGAGGGTAAATACTTGAGTGTAGAGTGAATAATTTTTGGCAAAGAAGTTAAGATGAATAAGGAAAGTAGAGCTAAATATTGTTAAATTAGGCAATCTGATTATGATGTGTGGTGAATGAGGTAGGCAACAACTAGGAAGATTAACCTTTGTTCTAAAGACGTTTAGCAAAGAGTTATAAATTAAGTTGTTTATGTTCAGTATGTGTGTTACGTTGTTGAATAACCACTAAAGTGTTAACCTTCTTGAAATAATTAGAGTTGAACGTCTGCAAATAGTAACTTAAGTTTAGAAGCTCTCTTGCCTATCCTTAAGGATTATGTTAAGTTATCTATTCTAAGTGTTGAAATTTTTCTACAATTTCTGAAAAGTAATCCTAGGATCTTCTAAGTCACTTATGATTATGTAATCTTTTTTAAGCTCCGCAGACTAATTACAAGGTTATGTAAGTCAATCCAGTATCACCCGAATTACGGCTATATATCTTTATTTACCAATAAGGAATCACTTAGAGAGTTACTCACGAGTTCCCAAGTTATAGAGCTCCAGTCTCGGATCCTTAAATTATGTCTTTACATCCCTAATTTATGTTGAAATGTGCTAGCTGATCTATGAAGTTTTTGAGAGATCATATTTCGAGAATTATGCTAATGTCTCGGTCAAGTATCTGATGTTGTATACAAGTCTAGGAACTCAAGTCTTTATATGTCTTCCCAGTATGAAGTCTTAATGTGTACGACTTTTCATGTTATAACATACGATTGGTGCTTTCGGTTATATTCCAAGTCATGCATCTTTATGTTTAGCTCTTGTTGAGTTATCAGATGAATTTCCTAAATTCAAAGGAGAGATTCTCCCAGGTACCAATGTTCCTAATGTCTAAATGAGAGTATAAGTGCGAATATGATAATGATGATTAGAAACTCAAGAACTTTGAATACCGGAAGTCCTCACGGAGGTTACCCTAGTTAATAAATACGAGTTATACATTATATAGAAGTCTTATCGTTGTATGTTTATAGTTCAGTTCTCAGTTCTATGTATATGACAAATAACTCCAAGTTCCAACTTATAATTTCAATGTTTTCCTGCAAATAAGTCAAAGGAATTAAGAATTATGTGCTTAACTACATGATAAATTTGTATGAAATTCCAATGTATAGTTATCGATACAGGTTAAAGGAACCACCTGGTGGGCGGTATATATTTGTTGTTCCCAAATGTTAAAGAATTGTGTAGAAATGTGCTCTATGTGTTTCTATCCAAGTAATATGTTCAATTTGTAGGATTATTTTTAGGACATTGTTTGTAAGCCTACAAAAGTTCTTATGTTGTCTAAACCTCTTGAAGGTCCTTCAAGTAACTAAGTCGACATGTTCATGTATCATTTGACAGCTTTACGTGATATATATGCATATTTTCTAGCTTTACATGATATAGGTGCTCACTTGCATTTATGGGTTACGATAGAGGCCTATTCCGGCCATAGATTTAACATTTATGCATTATATGCCAAACGTGTTAAATTGACTCAATATAAACCATATCGACTATTTATGATTTTGATTTTATTTTACCCCGGTGTGGTACATCGGCTGGAGATATTTTATTTTACATGATGGGGTACATCGGCTGGAGATATTTTTCTTTACCCCGGTGTGGTACATCGGTGGAGTATTTTTATTTTTACCCCGGTGTGGTACATTGGGTGGAGATATTTTATTTTACCCGGTGTGGTACATCGGCTGGAGATATTTTTATTTTACCCAGTGAGTACATCGGCTGGAGATATTTTATTTTTCCCTGGTGTAGTACATCGGCTGGAGATATTTTTATTTACCGATTATTTGCAGTACATCGGCTGGACATATTTTTCTTTTACCCAGTGTGGTACATCGGATGGACATATTTTTATTTTCCCACAGTATAGTACAGTGGTTGAATTTTATATATGGATTTATGGTTGGCTGGTCGCTGGCATTACAGTTATAGTTTTTCTTGTGCGATGCCAGTTGCATTTGCACTTCATTATTTACTTATTGTTAGATTTTAGTTTCTAGGATTCCAAGTTATTTACTATTCCTTATTTAAGCTGGAGGTTATCATTGCTATCTTACGTGTTTATAGTTTTCTACTAGTTTCTAGGATTCCAAGTTGTTACTATTCCTTATTTCTGGCTCAGTTATCATTGCTATCTTACATGTTTATAGTTTTCTGCCTTACATACTAGTACATTTCATTCGTACTGACGTCCCTTCGCCTGGGGACCTGCGTTTGTGCCGCAGGTGCAGATAGAGGTCAGGATTGCCAGTTGCAGTAACAGTTCGTAAGATTTGTGGATGTGTTGGTATGATCCTTTCTTTCTGGAGCTAAGACTGGTTTTGTTTTAGCTAGAGTTTTGATATGCAGTTATGGGTAGGTCGGAGCCCTGTTCCGACCATCAGTCAGTTTACTCTTTAGAGGCTTTGTGGACTTAGTGTGTACAATTATATTTAGTTTGTGGCCTTATCGGCTTTTTGTTGTTTAGTTTAGCATACTTATAGCCTTGTTTGCATTTCAGTTGTTTACCCTGTATTGTTGAGACATTATGGGTCCAGTTTGTGCTCCAGTTGATTGTGACAGGTGGCCTGGACGACCTAAGTGTTACATTTACAGATGTCATATAGTCGGCTTCCCAGTTACTCAGGTATGGGGAGCCAGTCGTGCCCTCCCCCAGTTATGGGGCGTGACACTTTTCCATCAAAAAGTTGAAAAAAACAAAAAGAAAAAAAAATTCTCTCTCTCCCATAGGCCGTAACTCCCATTCCCTCTCCCCTCCATTGTTGTCTTCTCCAACAAGTTGGTGAAGCTCTCATCTTCAACTCAAGTAAGTATATTTCTTCTCTTTTATTTGATTAATGATGCAAGCATGCTCTCGCACCCTTCTTCCCCAAGATTTAGAACCCAAAATCACCATTGTTGGTGAAAAACTTGAATTTCATGTTTTAGGTTTTATGAGCTTAAAGTATTAAATTCTTTCATGATTGTATGTTATCTTTGTTGGATAGCTTGATTCTTGGGTGAATATGGTGATTTGAACTTGTGGGGATGATGGGGTAGGTTAATTGAATTCTTCAATGTTGGTGGGTAGGTGCATTAATTGTAGTAATAGAAAGTAAATGAAGCTTTGAATTCTTAAATGTGTTAATTGATTAAGTTGGTGAAATTCGTGATTTATTCATGTTGAATGGTGGTAAATTGTTTATTGTTGGTTGATTGGATTGAATATTGTTACTCCATTACATGAAATTACTTGAATTATGAATTGGAGAAGGAAAATGAGAGAGATAGCCTAGATAGTGCATTCCTAATTAAAAGTTAAAAGCTAGAGGAGAGTTAAAAAGAAAGAAAAATGCATGAACTTGGTGTAGTATGAGTTAGTGAATTAAATTGAATTATTGAGATTGGATGATAATAGGGGAAGTCTTGAGTACCCTATTTAAAAAATTCTCACATATACGCTAGCAAATTAAGTGTGGGACGACATTTTCACCTTCCACACTTAGTTAGTTAGCCATTTAGTTCACAAACTAATTTTATAAAGTTCTTGATTTTTTTCTTGCTAGGTACCATGGAACCAAAAGGAAAGGAGGTGATTATAGTTGAGATGAGCCGAAAGAGGGGTATACCAAGAAAAACGGAAGCTAGTTCTTTGGCTTTCAAAGCAGCCCCCGCAAGGAGATTCAGAGCGAAAGCAGTAGAGCCTCATTGTCTTACTTGGTTTAACACTCAAACAAAAACCAAGTATGCACCTTAGAACTAGATAGATGAGGGTCGCTTGGCACTTGAGTTCCCGGCTATTCGGGACAAGATTTGTGTGTTGGGAGCAGGCTATATCTTCAATAAGTCGGAGAGGTGTAACCTCACATTGGTGACAGAATATTATGTGAATTGGGACACCACATTTCGAGAGAGAACAAAGGACAAGATTAGAGGACAGGTGGTGCAGTTCACAGCTAAAAGGATCAATGCCTTCTTAGAGACACTTGCAGTAGACCCTTCGACGTATTTCATCGTGTTGGAGGTGCCGCCTTATAGAGACATCCGCCACACTTTGTGCGGTAAACACTCATCTGCTGATGGGAGAGGGAACATAATGGCACCCATTCCTCTCTTGTGTTTGCTTATTTGAATAGGGAGGTAAAGGTCTGTGTGAAGTTTGTATGTGCTGTCTTTCTCCCTGGTACACGTTTGACAAAGGTGACTTGCGAGCGGATTGTCTTGGTGTGCATGTTGATGAAGGGGATACCGGTAAATTTTGGTGTTGTGGTTCATCATAATATGAGGAGATCACGAGATAATCGTAGATGGAAATATTGTCATGGCATCAAGGAGGAGGATGCAGACCTTGTTTTACCTTTGGCAGGACATTTAGCTGGACAGATGATAGACGTCACAAAGGTGAAGGAGACTGCCCCTTCTGCAGGCCCATCTCTTACTATAGCGGATCGGCAAGCTCGAGATGAGAGTTGGTAGGGTTGTATGTTTGGGATGTTGGAATTACAGCTGAAGATAGGAGGTCGACCAGCCACTGTAGAGGAGATGACAACTTTAGAGGCACGGTACCCGCTCACAGATAGTGTTATGTGCCAACTTGGCCTGAGGAGCCGATTGATGATGATGAGGCTACAATCCTTACTGATAGTATTGATGATTTAGAAATAGAGGAGGACGATGCTACTATAGGCACCATGCAGGTTGATGGCAAAGAGGATGATGCTTAGTGACCAGGAAGTTTCTTTTCTCTCCCTTTATTATGTGATTGTGTGTGCACTGAGGACAGTGCACCTTTTTAAGTGTGGAGTTGAGGAAAGTTAGATTATTGTTGTTCTTTAATTGCTATATTTGTAGGTTGTAACATTATTATGTCATTCCTCGTAGTAGTAGCTTGATAATTCGTAGGTCATGGGTTGTAATAGATAGTATGGTGATGTTGACCTGGGATCCTGGGATGTTTGAATTGTTGTTCGTTTTGACTATGTTATGTTTGGTCTCTTTATTTTAGAGTAAATTTTTAAGTTTTTTGTTTTGTTTTATTTGAGTCCTTGTAGTCATAGAGTAATGATGTTTCCCTATGATAGATGGATGACGACCATCTTAAGGGAAGCTTCGTCACATTTTTTTTATTTTTAGGATTGAGTCGTAGGTCATCCATTTGTATGCTTGTTGATATTCAACTTAGCCACTATGCTAGAGTAAATAGAGTGGTCATCTTGATTGCATGAGTTAGAATCCTTGAGAGACTCACATTACTCTTTAATTTTACTAAATATATCCTTAGGGCTTAGTTATGAAATTAAATTGTCATTCAATATGATTGTGTGAATGTGTAGTTGTAGAAACTGATTAGATTCTTGTTGCCATGAGAGGTGAGCTGAATTGTTTTTATGTATATATCGTAGTATCTAGAACCTGCCTTAGTGTATGTATGATAACTAGTTGGTAGGGAGTTGAGAGATGATCAAGGCACTTCTTTGAAGAAGCCAATTTTTTCCCTATAATTTTTTACCTTCCTAGTCATTCTCCCTAGTTAACTCCTTTGAGCTTAAAAACCTTATTCTTTCTTAGCCTCAATAGTAGCTTATTCCCTTTTTTTGTGAGACCTTAGACTTATTGACCCAAAGTAGTCTTAGGCACTTTCATACTTGAAAGTTATGGTCCACCGAAGTATAATTTAAGGGAAAAATAGAAGTTGTGGTAAGGAAAGAAATGTGAGAAGAAGGGGTGCCCAAAAATATTGTGTTGTCTACTGCTTCTAGAGAATTGAAAAAGCGATCTTTAATTGCAAAATCCTTAGTTATTCTATGATTATAAAACTAAAATCCAAGTAATGAAAAAATGTGGCATGAAAAGAAAAGAAATGGGTGAGTAGATGAAAGTTGAACAAGCAAGGAAAGAGGTGGTAGACAAGTAAAGTAAAATATGTCTTAAAGGTGATTAGGGAAGTAGTAAATATAAAATGAAATATCAATCCTACCCATAGTCTAGCCAACATTACAACCAAGAAAGGACCTTGTGATCTTAATCTTTGGAAGCAATTAGGTAATTTTAACGTACATGAAGGGCATGCCTATAGTATGTTGCATATGTACATTACATCATTTGTGAGTGTGAGTGTTCCTTACTTATTGTATTGTCTTACATTAATGAAGTTTAGAGAGTAACATCACTAAAAGTGAGGGGTACAAGAGGTCTAATTCGGTATACTACTTGTTGCATATGTCACAGTTGATCATGTTGGCCTTTGTGTTGAAAAGATGAGTCATTTATAGAGGTTGTGTGTTCTCGATTGTGAAATCTTTTTGTGTGGTTTGTTAAGAATTGGTATACGATGATAAACCACTTTATGTTTTCTCCATGCTAGTTTGTTGAATATGAGTTGATAGAGGTGTCAAGTGTCATGGTGAAACATGATTTTAGGTATGTAGGATTGTACCTACTCGGTGTTCGATAATGCTCCCAAAACATATATATAGTGCTCATAGTATAACACTCATGATTTCATGGGCTAGTTAAATCATGACAATCATAAACATACTTGTACATACGTGAACTAGCCATGACATAGGGCCTGTGAGTCGGTCAAAACATAGTTCATGAATCATAAAGTTCATACCTACTTGTAAATCATCCATATAGATTGAAATTCATAAAATCAGGATGGGTAATTGATAAAATCCATAATTTAAATCATAATTCATATTGGGCTTATAAATATCATTATAGTAAAAGTAGATCATAAATCGATTCAACATGGGTCATGCATAATTAGGCTAAATTCAAAAGAAATCGAAATCGATCACATTATAAATAATTTGAATCATAAAATTTGATCAAAAACCTTTACAATATGATAATATTCAAAAATCACAAAGCCCATTAACAATCATTAGCATTTATGTAAATTATAGAGTATTGACATGGGTGTGAAAGGAATCACCCATTTATAGCCTTACATACTTGAAAACAACTGATTCTACAACCCCCTAGATTGACCAAGGGAATATTAATGAAGAAAACCTTGAAATCCACTATATCACCCTTCTATCACCTTCCCAAACCTTTGCATGAATGAATGAGGACTTAGGCTAGTCTATTCCCTCTTAAACCACCCTTTATGATGTTAAAGTGGCGTAGTATAGGCCCGTAGTACATAGGAATTGCGAAAAAGCCCTTACTAAAATCACTGAAAATAACTGTCAGGTGGTCCTAATGGACGACCTGACGACTCGTCATTGGGGCATACGACTCTTCATGTTGCCCATCAAGTACACTGCCTACCTGAACTCCTGGGCTCATAAAGACTGTCATAACAACTCGTTAGGGGTGACCACGAGTCGTCTAGTGCACTGCCTTAACTTCATCACTTCACACTCATATCACCCTACGACTGACACTACGACTCATAACCACACCCAACGAGTCATGGTCATCTTCTGTTAAGTGCACTGTCCTGCCTTCTTCTATTTTCCTTCCCCCATACCCCATAGTTGACCTAACGACTCGTGGTGTCTGACCACGAGTTGTTCCACGCCCTTGGGGACCCTTTTTCCTCCAACTTCCCAATTCTTTCCTACCAGTTGGCTTCCTACCAGTTCAAGGGGGTTGCGTATATCTAGTTCCGTCAATGGAAGGACAGCAGGGTCGCTGGAGAAGGTCCGATCACTTGGGAAGAGTTCCATGTTGCATTCCTGGATCCGTTCTTCCCTTGAGAGATGAGGGAGTTAAAGGTAGATGAGTTCATAAATATGAAGAAAATGAGGATGACAATACTAGAGTATTCCCTTGAGTTCACCCACCTATCAAAGTATGCTCTTGAGTTAGTGGCTGATCAGAGGGCACGAGTGAACAGATTTGTGCATGGGATAGCAGGTTATTGGATAAGGAATGAAGGATTGCTATGCTCCATCAGGATATGGACTTCCCTCGGATGGTGTTTTACGCCCAGCAGATGGAGGTGACACATTCGAGAGAGAGAGATGCCAAGAGGGCCAGGACTGAGGACTATAGATTCTCCCAGCAGAGGTCCGATAGTGGGCACCATCAGCAGACCCACCAGAGATCATCTGCCCCAGCTTCATTAGACTTAAGTGTGCCATCTAGTCCTAGGCGTGATTAGAGAGGACGAGCATCAAGCTTGAGGGGTTAGAGTAGCAGGCCCGCAAATTCAGGTGTTCCATCTTGTTGCAGATATGGCTGAGGGCATACAGGCCAATGCTTGGCAGGTTCGGGTGTGTGCTTCGAGTGCGGGCAACCTGGACACATGCTTAGAGATTGTCCAACAGCGAGATAGGATCAACTTGGGGTCTATGGCCTAGCTTCTAGCTCAGCAGCCCCACCCCCTCGCTCAGCACATCAGGGGGCATCTAATAGTGCAGCCGTCGGTCAGCACCAGAACAGATTCTATGCCCTAGCATCCCGTCAGGAGAAGGAGGTCTCTGTTCGTCTGTCTAGATGACTACACGCAAGTGCACGTGGTCGAACAAGTAGTAAAATGGCTCAAGTAAGCCAAGTATCGATCCCACAGGGACTGGACCA